>VVHJ01017312.1:2220-13022 GCA_015107715.1 Tylochromis polylepis
GGCTAATGAAGGGGAAATACTTAGTTGCGGTGTATTCGGTTACCTCTATGTCTCATATCCAACTGAATTTCTGTTAACCTTGTAGACCCTTAAATTTGTTTTGCTGACTTGAGGCTTGACCTGTGTACTTAAGATAATAAGGTGAAAAATAACGCATAATAAAACAGCACTGAAAAAACAACACCCCCGCCCCCACACAAGTAATTATTCCCTTTATCATAGTGGCTGAAGAACATTAAAGGAGAGGACATCAATCTCCTAATTGTTGGTGACCCTGCTTACCACCTTCTACTCTGGCCGATAAAGTTTACACAAGCTCCCCTCGTTTGATTACACAGCAGGAGTCATTTAACGTGAACGTTGGCTCACTGAGGTTGGGATAAGTGACCTTTGGGATGCTGAAGTTGAGTTGGAGGGTAATTCTACAAAGACTTTAACTACACTTTGTGTCAGCCACTGTTACCGCATGCTGCACCCTCCACAATTTCTGTCAAAAAGACGGAGATTATGTCAACAGGAGGCTGGCGACCATACTGCCATCTATTCTCAGCCTAGAAAGCCAGTCATTACCCTGTAGCCTTTGGTAGCTCACCACATATATATCGCCAACCACTTTGCCCTCCACACAGGCCATCAGCTTTAACAGAATAGTGAATGATCAGAATGAGAGAAGAAAAAACACAACTGAGAGATAAAGGCATGACAATAGGGCCTTTACAGGGAATGGGATAAACAGCAATGCTTCAGTCTTCTTGGGCTGGAACAAAAGGCTGTGGCTACATGCCAACGCGCAATAGTGCCTAATAGTTGTTCTCCTGTCACCCATAACCCCTAAAACTGACTGACTTTGAATCACTTTTATCACTGTGAGTTTTGTGCCTTTGAATAGACAGCCTTTGAACTTTTCCAGCAGTTTTTGAGTTGGTTGATGCGTCCATGAATTCTGGTTTCAGTTATAAAACAACTTGTAAACAACATTGTGGCTTTCTTTTAAGGTCTCCAAACATTTGCAGAAAGAAACGAGAAGCCTTAGCATTGAACTTGATTATCAGGTTCTTTTTTTTTTTCTTTTTACAATTCTGATATACGTAAAGAGCAGAATTTACCTTTTAAGCTCAAAGATAAGCAGGCAACACTACAGTGGAAAACATTTAATTGAGTATTAGAAAGATTAGTTGATATACTTAATTGTGAAATTCAGCAATATGGCCCAAATGCCTATGCATAATTGAAGCTGTGTTAAAAAAAAAATGCTTAAGGGGATCTGAGCATGTCCCAACACACCGCTTAGAGAACAGCACCATAAAAGTCAATGTTTGCTGTGGTTATATGATGCTAAAGTGCTCCAACATACATGCATGCAGTAGAAATGGATCACGAGGTATAATAGATTATGTTCCATGCAATCAAGTCAAACAGAGAAAGACAGGCGCCAAAGCAGCTGAAAACAAGGACATCGCTGCACAGAGGGCGAATTCCTCCACAGTTGGCTGTTCCATGGCTCAGGGCACAGGCAAACATCTGTTGAACGTATTAAGATCTAAAACTGAGCCAATTACCAGAGAGAAACACAGCCCCTGGTCAGTCTGTCTCCGGCCCATTTCTGGTTAGCTGTTGATGACTGCTGCTTCTACACCCCCCCTCCACCTCCTGCAGGCGTGATTGGCTGAGTCTAGTCCAAGGACGGGGATGTAGAGAGCTGCAGCGGCAATAAAAAGCCAACCTGACTGACTCATGTTGTTTATAAAGGAATCCATGAGGGAGTGGGTGTGAGGAGGTGGACCTCTTTGTTTATGTGTGTGTGCGTGTGTCTGTGTGTGCGCTTTGTGTTTAATCTCTGGCAGCTATTTAACATCGATGTATTCATATTCAGAATGTGCTTCCAACCGCTGGGGAGTTTTAAGGCTCTTTTTCTCCATATAGGTGGCTTGATCTGAAAGGAGGAGGCAATTATTCTTGATTGGACACAGATAAAAGGCTTTGCTAAATGGGTATGTGCCAGGTCTGTTCTGCGTTGTAGCTCGTTGGATTAAAATGACAGTAGGACTTTAGATAACAGATCCATTGTTCATGTGACACGTAAATATATGTATATGTGAAAATATATACATTTATTATTTAAATGAAGAGACAGAAACCATGGCTCAGAGGCAGTTTCATGAAGGCGTTACATAAGCCTTATGGTAAATGGACAAGTTCTTATATAGTACCTCATTCACACTAATTCATGCATTCTCTGGACGCATCAGAGAGGAACTTTGGCATGCAGATTCGAGCAGCCAGGGATCGAACCACCAATCTTCCAATTAGAGGCTGTCCTATTCTACTTCCTGAGCTGCAGCCACCCCACTATTTCATGGGCATGTGACTAAAAGGCACCCTTAAATCTTATAGTTGACATAAACGTCATACCATCTTATACATAACTTCTTTAATCCTGGAAAAGCCATGTCAAAAATTAAGAACTCGACATACATGTATCTCGTTCTTGATGGTTCTTCTTTGCCATGGAAGTTGAATTTACTGTCATTTCTCCTCTTTTACATTTGTGCCACACTGAGGCAAATCTTAACCTTTAAGAAATTCCAAACAAATTTAACAGAATGTAAAGAAAATACTGACCACATTCCCGCTCCCAAGAGGATGGTAATGTTAACTTTTGGACATGGACTGTTCCATGATAGGGCCAAAAGGGGAGGAATGGGACTTGCGTGAACCCTCCAGCAAGCTGTACTAATAGGCATTGATTACGAGCCTTAATTCCCCTTGTTTGCAACTGACCAGAGCCCTCAGTTGCATGTCTTCCTCATTTCTATTCCATCATTTCTATGGATTTGCTCTCTGTTTTTAATTTCATACAGGACATTACTCTCTTAACAACAGAGGAGGGAGGGATTTCAGTCAGTTTGGAAAACCATGGTTGTTAATGCACTCTTCTTAAGATTTTTTGACTTGCATTCTGCTGGTAAATTTGGTTAAAAATGATCATTTAAAGCCCTTAACCTCACTGTAAAAGTAACACTTGTGTCTCACTACACCAAGTGCTATATAAAGCTGTCAAAGGATAGGCTGGATTGTAAATGTAACCCACATCTGGTCACTTGGACCAGGTGTTTGATTAGCAGCTTTTTGTCCCTTCTAGTTAGTATTGTGATGGCAATTTCTTTCTCGATGTTAGTGCAGCAAACCTCCAGGTGGCTTTGTGCCTTACTCTATTTCAGTCTCCACAGGGTACTCCATTATTATATAAGTGTAAATCCAGCCTCACAATCACAGGGATACACCGCCTTATTCTTTGTTGCTGATATTACAATACAGTCTAAATTGTATGCTCTGAAAATCTAAAAATCTAACAAAGAAAAATCCAATATAAGCTTCACTCAGCCTCTAGCGTGAGCATGAAAGATGGGTTTGGGGCCAGATGAAGTATAACCTGGTACACCGTGCTTTCTTTGGCTCTTCTCTTTACACGAAGGCTTAACAAGGCCACCTATTAAATTCCAAGAAAACTGACAAGGCCCTGAGCTCTGGGAGCTTTAAAAGCCAGGAAACATCTGGCAGCAAAATAATTTAACTTACACATCTTACCTCTGCTCAACAAAGGATTCAGTAAACCTCCCCATAAGCGGGAAATGTTACTCCATTATTTAACATTTGTGAATTTCCCTAGTAAACCTGAAATACCCAAGAGGAGGGATTTTGCATTCTCTCTGAAGACAGTCTGAGCAGACAGTGCCCTGTCAAGCAAATGTTGAGACTGATTTAGTACTCTAGGCCATAATCCAGTGCAAACAGGATGACATGTGCTAAAGCAGCGATTCAAGTGCAACTGGGTTTGTGTACAGGTCAGTGCATGTGTGGAGAAGGCCAACATGTAACAGTTTTCTCTTGTTGTCATTGCTGACAGAAGACAGACATTTCTGTGTATCTGATGTGATTATCTTGGCAGGATTCCTACATAGTGGCCACATGATGTGAATAATAGATGGATGCAGCCACTAAGATGCCACCCACTGGTTTCACGATTACCATTTTTAAGAGTTACATTAAAGACTTTGAAAGTCACCAACTTTTTTTTTTTTTTTTAAATTGGACATGACAAACGCTGACAAACCGTTGGACACTGCACGCTCATTAGGTAGATCCTTGTCAGTCACGAAGTAGACATGCCATAAATTACACCCATACACTCTGCCTTATAATCTGCTTTACTTCATTTTGCAAAATGAAAATCAAGCTGTATTAAATGCAATTTAAAGCTAACAAGTTAGACCATAAACCCATCATCTGTGTTTATTGAGGTCATAAATTTGAGGTTTTTTTCTGGGGGGGGGTTGCACTATAGATAGTATAAAACTTGGATGTAGTCCCCATAATGGCAATAGTTGTTGCTGAAACTATTCCAATAGAAATCTATTGAAAAATACTTACTAACCTGACCCCTGTAAGCAGTTTCTTACTGAGCTTATTGACTCAGTCACTCATTTTGGGTCATAAATAAATGTATAAATAAAAAATGAAGTCTATGTTATATTTAAGAATGGAAGATTATGAAACTGCACGTGGATTAGCTTTTGACTTGTCAATCACAAGACGTGAGTCAATGTATTTCCTGTTTTACTTTGACAGTTTGTGTCAGTGTTTTCTGTTTTGCTTCTTCCCTGTCTCATCAGGTCGGATTAGTCACAGCTGTGTTCCCCTCCCGTTTGCCATTTCCTCATTACCCTCTGTGCGAGTGTATGGCTGTGTCCAAATTCAGGGGGCCGCATCCTTCGGAGGCCGGATTTGTAGGTCGATTACGTCACAGCGACGCGACGAAGGCTGTCCAAATTCGAAGACTCAGATTTGAAGGATGGGTCGGGTGTATCCTTTGTGGCCCACCATATCCCAGGATTCATTGCGAGTCAAAGCTTGAAGAAAATTTTTGGAAAAACTGGCGGACAGTCAAAGCGAAGCGCTCCAGAAAGAAACCTTTAAAAGTAAGTAGTGGGTTTTTATCTCAATAAAAAAATCCAGTGGAACAAATGTTAGCATAATGAAAAGTCTTAAAACCAAAAAAGTCAAATTTAGCTAACCTTTGGCTGTGGTGTTCACCCAGATACATCACATGGAGATGAAACAACACAATTTTAGTCAGTAGAAGTCAAACAAATGATATAAAATAAAGGTTTTCTCTATTTCTGTCAAACCACAGCTGTAGCTGCGTATGTCGCGGTTGCTAGGCAACAGAACTGGACGGTCTGTCCAATTTAACAGGCTTGCACTTCGCGGTCTTTGCAGGACCCGGTCTACGTAGACCGGCTAGGCCGGGTCCTTTGAAGGATGCGGCCCCTGAATTTGGACACAGCCTATATATAGTGTGTGTGTTTCCCTCTGTCCTTTGTCGGATCGTCTGTGTATCATCCCTGGTGTTTTATCTGTGTTCCCTCCTCGATGTTTTCGTGTCTCAGGCTCCTCGTTCCTGGTTGTAAGATTTTTGTAACTTTTTCCATGTTTCCCGTGTTCTTTAGTTTAGCTGCTCCCAGTTAAGGCTTTTGTCAGCGTTTTCAGTCCATCCCTTTGTTCGTTACTTTGAAGTGTTTTTGTACAGCCACCAATAAAGGCTCACCTTTTGTTAATATCCACCTCATCCCCGTTTGTCTGTGTTTGTGTCCACATTTCTCATCTCTACACGGTTTGCCTCTTAAACCGTGACAGTAGACGCCAACCAAATATCATCTCCTCATCAATCATGCTATTATTATTATTATTATTGTTGTTGTTGTTTTTATAGCTATTATTATTAAAAGTGAACACAGTATCAAGTATTATGACTTCACTCTGACTGAACGGCCTGGCTTTTGTACATTCGACTGGACAAATGAGGTTTGGGACTGTGCCTGGGTGAGCAAGGCGTTGTTCGCCTCCCCGAGAATCCACTGACATTTCTTTGTTTATGCTGGCCCAACACCGCTATCAAACTGCACATGCTGGTGTCTGTCAACCATATCAAACTCAGTTATACCCTGCAAAGTCAGATACTTATGCTTCCACTGAAAAAGTAATTTCACACCAATTAAAAGCTGCAACAACAGAATTTACAATCCCGTATTGAAAGCCCCTTCTATCCTGCCTGGAGCACTGACAATGTGATACAATGAGGTCAGTCGTAAGCTGAGCATGATGATCATAATAGCGCTGCCTATTTTTTTTCTTCTTTTTAGAGGATGGAGTAATGAAATGGGAAGGTACAATCTCAAGAAATCAGCTATACATGATAGCAGGGTGTCTGTTTGGGGAAAAAAAACTGAAGCTGTTTGGGGAGGTGGGTTTCAGGATATTAAAGAGCATTCCTTTAAGTGCAAAGTAAAATAAACACACAGCAGCTGTTGAAGGCTATCGTTGAGATAATTAAAACCTGCACAATACCTGTCTCTGCCCCATTGGGTTTTATAGCGAGTGTTAAACTGCCAGATTATATTTAATGGAAATTGGCTTGTCAGTGCAACCTGGAAAGGTGAGGAAAAAATTAGCACAGGTTTTCAAATCACTTTGTTGCTGTGTCATTGTTAAAGCCATTATTAAAAAAACAAAAAACCAAAGCTGCGCATAGAAAGAAGGGTTTGCTCCCCTGCATCCATCATGGACTCGAGCATGTATGACGCTGAACCCGTTGGACTCAAAAAATCCTTTTATTATGATATGCCAGCGGGACGCGGGCTCTTATCAAATCTCTTATCCTATTGGACCTGTTATGGGGGATTTTCTCTGTGGGAATCATATTATTGATGGTTTTCTCATTTGAATAATTTTGCAATAACAAGAAAATGAATTTCCTGTGTCCCTCGCCTGGTAGCGTTCATGCAGCTAAAAAGTGTATCAGCGTTTTAATAGCTTGCCTGTGGTTGTTGTTGCAGCACTTTGAACACAGTGCAAGAAAACTATTTGAATGTTGTCTGCTTGAAGATAATCTTCTGCTAATAAGGGTATTTGCCTGTCACAATG
The DNA here is from genome assembly GCA_015107715.1 of Tylochromis polylepis. Classification (NCBI taxonomy): domain Eukaryota; kingdom Metazoa; phylum Chordata; class Actinopteri; order Cichliformes; family Cichlidae; genus Tylochromis; species Tylochromis polylepis. The sequence continues at coordinate 9,205 of VVHJ01017312.1, forward strand.
GTTTTATTTGCTCATTATTAAATGCATAGTTTTCAAACATTTACCCCATTTCACTAGCATAATTCCAGTGCTGTCTGCTTGAGGGGATTTAATGCAGAAAACACAGTCTCAGCTTTAATGCAAACACATAACATACATCTTGGCTGCTGGAAAAATAACACCATGAAGCAATTAGCATAAAGCAAACAAAACAGAAAAACACGGGAAGCTGGTGGTAGCATGCAGATGTTCTCAATGAATATAGCAACACAAATTCAAAAGGATTCAAAAAATCCAAACATCAGAAATTAAAAAAAAGTGTTCATGGATTAAGTGTTCTAGGATTATACATGCTAATGTTAAAGTGCATGAATATGGAAGCACCATTTTTCAGGTATTCATTATGGAGTTAGGGGTCTTGAATCTTTAACAATTCATTAATTATCTAACATGACACCACAGAAAATTCTGTGACTCTACATATAGAATCTGCATCTACTTTTAGGTCCCTCTGTGGAAGTCCAGTTATGAAAACTTGCACGTGCACATCTGCAATTTCACCAAGACACTGCTAACTCGCCCAGAAAGCAAAAATCAACTTCTCTATCACATTGACCCAACTTTCGTGTCGAGAGACATCATCACGGCAGAAAAGTCAGTAGTGTACAAGTCCAAAGGTGGCACACTGGGTGAGGAGAACATCAACAAAGCTGTGCCCTCTGAATTCACCCTTCAGATTCATTACACACTGCAATGCATTGCATGTTGCAATAAAATGACACATAATTCTGCATTTTTTGAAGACAAACTTGTCGTGTAGCCTATATATGTACTGAAAATGCTGCTTTTTTTTTTTTTTGCAAAAAAGTCGTCATAAAAAAAACACACTGTGAAAAAAATGAAGTCGACATCAAGCAGCGGCGAGCTGGTCCTGATGATTCTAAAGAAGAAAAGGAAGAAACAGTTCATCGGATTGTCACGAGAAGGCAGCGGTAGGGAGAATTTCATGGTTTGACCCAGAAGTTGAAGTTGTATCACGACCGCTTTCGTACATATTTGAGGATGTCAGGGGGGCAGTTTGAGCTCTTGTTGGTGGAGCTGGGACTACACCTGAGGAGGCAGAGAGCTGACTAACCCAGAGCAGCATCTAGCTTTTCTGTATGAGATTTTACATTCAGTACTGAAGTCCATTTTGAGCTATGCGCGCCCTTGTTGCCAAATGCAGTGGTAAGATCTGTTCATTTCGTTGTGAAAAATCCAAACGAATAACTTTCACAAATTCATCCAGCTAAATTACGTGGTTAGTTTCAACGGCTGCATTAAAAATAGGTGAGTTTGAAAAATATTTTTAATGCACATTTGCATTAATGCATATGCTGTGTAAAGGCCTTTAGACTGTCAGTGATTTCTATCATAATGTGATAAGTCATCTGCAGAGGACCCACTCACATTATGGTATCGTTTTAAGTTTATTATAGGTGGATTCACAGACCCTCATGATCACACTTTGTATCTTTGTGTGCAATTTAATTCAATTTTGTGCTTGAGTACAATTAAAAACTCATTATTTTTTATTCTGCCTGTCAATACTCAGTATTGATGGAAACATCATTATATACAAAAGTAAAAGCACCAGGGTTAACTTTCAACGTCTTACTCGCTCAAACAGATTAGTAGAGTTTTTAAAAATAAATAAATTCTTCAACTTTTACAAACCACAGAAAAACATTAAAAAAGAAAGAACCCAGATGCAATAAATGACTGTTATAACAAACCCACTGTCTGATGTCTTTCCCTCTTTGTATTACTATGTCAACTGATCTTAGTGTTTTTTTTGAACAGAAAACAAATTCCCTTAATCAACCAGACAAGAAATGTTGGTTTTCGAGTCCCGCGAGTGTCTTTGATCACTCTTGTTCCCTCAGAAACGGGTAGCTTCACGGATTTGTATTGGCTAATTAGACCCAACAAAAAAGAAAAAAAATTGAATAAAATAAATAAATAAAAAAACACAGGGAGGTTGTTAGCACATGTACAGGGTATTCTCACAGACCTTCTGTTACTGACCCCTGTTTGGCGGTGATAATAAAAGAGAAATCATCTAAACAAGCAAAGAGCATCAAGAAACTTGACAAAAAGTAATTTCAGATCCTGTCAACACGCTGACTGCCCAAGACATCACTGCAAACAACAATGGATATCAAGTCAGCAGAAAATGAGGGATAAGACTTGAGGTGTATTATTGCAACCTTCTGTTTGCTGTATTCTCAGTGCTCAGCTGGCAGGAGAAACAGAGGGTACACAGAGATTTGTTGTCTGAGTGTTCACGTGGACTATCGACAAAGCTGTGGATGAAGGAGATGTCCATTAAAACACCTCAGGCCGTGCTTGTGCCATTGTTGAAAGAGTCAAATAATTTGTCTCTTTGATGTGAAAAGAAGACTAAATCAATGTGGGAACAATGGACAGCATCAATAAGCTGAAGGAATTACTGTCGTGCAAGCTATATGTGGCAAGGGTTGAATAGAAATGGGTTTCCAGCAAAGTGAGGAGTGACGTCTTACATTAAGGGAAAGCACACCTGAAAGGAGTGATCCGCCTCAGAATGACTTTTAGATGTAATGAAGGAAACTTATGAAAACGCTGCAAAAGCGCATTCATATAGAAACTCAGAATTCAAATGATGGGGTGGCTGTAGCACAGGAGGTAGAGCAGGTCTACAAATCAGGAAGTTGGTGGTTCAATCCCTGGCTGCTCCAGTCTGCATGCCAAAGGATCCTTGGGAACGATACCGATGCGTTCGTCGGTGTGTGAATGTTAGAATGCACTTATTATGTTTTTTCTACTTTTAAAAGTAGAAAAAGTGTTTGTATGAATGGGTGTGAGTGAGTGAATGAGACATGTTGCATAAGGCGCTTTGGGTGCTCTAGTAGAAAAGCACTATGTTACACCCAGTCCATTTACCAAATGTTTCGTACAGTGGTTTGTAGAGATGTCATCATGAATTCATTTTCATAGGACTTCCTAAGTTTTCATCAAACTTAAATAGCTGAATAACTCTTTTAGCACAGGGGTTTTGTTTAGCTTTCAATCCATTTCAGTCCATTAAACTCATGTTAATATTAATGCCTACATTGCAAAAGAAATTACCTCCACACTCATGAATATTCTAACAGGGTTAGTTGGAGGTTTTAGAGCTATCTTCGTCTAGATCTGACCGCTCTCATCAGCCACACTCTGCAAAGATTACACAGAACATCAGTCATTTTGGAAAAGAGAAGAAAAAGATAAAAATATAACTTCAGAGAGAGAGAGAGAGATGTTGCAATTCTTCTGTCAGCTAAGGGTAGCTCAACAATGCATGATACATTTTTTTTTAAAGCTTTTTGTATGCGCTCTCCTAAACGCATAGGTGCTTTTTCACTGTAGCAACACAAAACCAGCTGAAGACACTTCAAAGCCAGAGTGACAGAGTTCTGATGAAAATCCGATAAAACTGCAGTTTTCTGTTGATTCAGACACATGTAAACGTCTCGGCAAAATTTGTGAAACTTGTGAGTCCACCAAACAGCACAAAGGGAGTTGGATACCACCACTGCCATTAAATGAGTTTGTGTTGCAAGCTGTTAATAAATGATAGCAACGTATACCATATAAAAGGAAGATGACGCCTAGATTGAAGTATTACTGTCGATATGAAGAAACAAACAAACAAAAAAAATGATGTGAACAGCATTTACAACAACAATTCATCAAATGACTTCACACAGATCAACAAAGAGTCAGCCCTGTGGCAAATTCCTAGCATATTATACCATATCCATTTAGTTTTCCAGCCT
>VVHJ01017314.1:2742-15547 GCA_015107715.1 Tylochromis polylepis
GTGCAGCCAGGCCTGAATGACAGCTGTGTGATATGCTGATTACTAGCTTGTCTTCTTGACACTTAGCAAGCAGAGAAACTTGAAGAATGATGTACGCTCATTGGTCATATTTCATATCAAATCAATAAAGAGGCACTGTAATAACATGGGGCCCATGATGCAATAAGGTGTGGGCCCTTGTTGACCCAGTTTCCTCAGGCTTCTGTGCACAATACATGTACGGTACATCTAAGTTGATTGGAGAGCTTTAATACGATCACTACCTGAGGCTGTCATAGTCATGTCAAGGGCACGAAGAGCAATGAAAGTTAAAACACAATAGATTCTGACAAGCAGGGAGCTAGCAAATGATTTTGTATGTTCAAGTCTGCTATACTCTTGTCTCAGATTGAAAATGGCAATTTAAGATCATGTTGGAAAGATGACAGGATGTGATGTGAGCAGACAGGAGGAAAAGCACCTAATGTGTGTGACCTGGTTCAAGTGTTCATGTCAAGTAAAAGGAGTCTTTGTAGATGGTGGTTTAAAAAAAAAAAAATAATAAATGTGCATTTTTGGGGAATAAAGTTCAAGTAAATGTTCAAGTATCACTAAATGTCCCTTCAAAGCTGCTTACATGTCCTTATTTGCTAATAAGCCTTTCCCCAACAGTATATTGTTTAGCAGTCAATTATGAAACACTGACGCATGACCAGCAAACACTAAATATTTGATCACAACTGAAACGATAAAATATGAACTGGAAGAGAAAAAACCCACGCACGCTTGTTTGAGAAACTTGTAAAGAAAAAATAACACCGCAGTCATTTCTTCAAACTGTGATGAGGCTGTTATGTTTAGTGAGTGGCAACAGATTAGTGGCACCTGATCCTTAAATCTCAGGTGTGCATTTGTCAATGGCCCCTGGCCCCTACACGCTCTATAACAGCCAAACCAAGCGTAACAAGGAATCTGGAGTCTGTGCACCTCCCCTGGATCACTTTGTGCATGAAAAAGTGATGGGAATATTTATAGAAACACCCACTGCTGAACCCAGCCTTGTGATTTAAAGCTTTCTGGGCCAAGTTTTTTAATCTGCTCTTTGTCAGCGTTTTGATTTAACCCTCAGATCCAGAACATGTTTAGGCGGTTGTTTGCTAATTAATACAGACTCTCTGGTGGCAGATAACACAGCGTGTCATTCACTCAGACAGCCACGAGCACTTTCATCTTAAAGTAGAACACAAGATAAAATTGAGCAAATGAAAGTGTGCTTCCACTGAACTAATTTTCTGTCTTTGAAAAAAATCCACCTCGTACCTTGAATAGACACTGTTTCGTTTGTTTGGTTAGTAGATTTGTTCCTTTGCCATCCATTAACTTAGTTTTTCCAGATTACTTGAACATATTTCTTTAAATTATGCCTCTATTTCCCAAAACTCTAAATAGAACTCCATAACTGCACACTGAACTCCAAAAACTGAAAAAGTGAATAACAAAACAAATGTTCGCTGCCACAGTATCTCTGGTTTTGGTCAATCCTAATTTTTCTGATATCCATGGTAGTCACAGTGAAGCAGCCCTGACAAGCCTCAGCTGAGATGTCTGGAAGGGCCTCTTCAGTGGTTTGGAGGATGTGAATGTGTGACTATATTCATAAGCTTCCTCTCATGCTCCTCTGAATACAGCTTTTGGCTGCCTCTGTTTCTGGCAGCATATTCTGCAGTGCAACAGAGAAAGCGGCTACAGTACATGTATCTGTTGTAATAGCATAGAGTATAACACTCTGAAGGAGCAGCACAGCGAGAAGGTCCTGGGTACAAATCCACCATCTGGCCGGGGCCTTGCTGTGTGGAGTTTGCATGGTCTCCCCATTTTTGCATGGGTTCTCTCTGGGTTCCTCCCTCAGTCCAAAGACATGCACGTAGTGGGGTTAGGTTAACTGGTCATTCTAAATTGCCCGTAGGTGTGAATGGTTCTGTCTTTCTGTGTTAGCCAGCGGCAGGCTGGCGACCTGTCCAGGGTGTACCCTGCCTCTCCCCCCATGGAAGCTGGAATAGGCTCCAGCCCCCCTGCGACCCTGAACAGATAAGCTGAAAGGAATGGATGGATAACACTTACAATAGAAGGCAGTATTAAAACACTTTACTTTTTTTTTTCTCTCTCTCTCTGAAGGTCCATGTTACAGAGCAGCAGCTCAGATCTGAGTGCATTTGTTGCTCGGCTTCCTTCACTGATATCGCATGAATATAGTTTCGTACTTTAACAAATAGATCAAATTGTCAAAATGGGGAAGCAGTGTTTATCGTTCAAGGGAAGTGGGCATATTGTCTATTAGTAATGTGTAAACCACTGAGGAAAAACTCAAATCCCAAACAAACTCTGTGGAAAATGTTTTGTGGATGACAAAAATGTATTTCTCCACTTTTCATAAGAAAACAAGAAAAAAATAAAAACTGTCTTTTTTTTTTAAATTATATTATTAGGCAAATAAACTGATTTCACATTTTTATGTACAAATTTGGTCGATTTCTGACTTCTGGACCACTCTCAGAAGTCAGAAATGAATCCAGTGTAATGTTCAAGCACTAAAACTAAATTCTGTTCAGATATGCAAGTAAATAATTTGACATTTTAATCAAAAAAATGATGTGCGTCACCAGTTTGTTTTTCATTTGTTTTGTAATGGATCGGGAAGAAAAACGGTAAAAATATCTTGGCATTGAAAATATTTTGATTAAAGAGCTTGCACATAGTAGACTACAGAAGCCTAAAAAATTATTTTGGTAATTACCGATACCCTTAATGTAGAACAGCCGTGCCATACACCTCACATCAGTCAGTGGTCAAATATATTTGTTAAGCTCTGTAAATCATCAACCGCTGCTCTTTATCTTCACATTGCTGATGACACACTGGTAAAGCTGCCATCTAACAAAGGAAAGAATAGTTCTATCAACCTTTAATTTCACAGCAGTCACGAGGGTGACTGCTTTCAGACTTTAGAACTGATACAAAGTACACATTTGAATTGTGACAAAAATGTTCAGCATGAAGTGATCTTTCGTTTTATTCAGTTCATCATGAGAGTCTTCTGCCCCTATCCTCTCTTCACTTATGTTGATGGGACAAGTTAGTGTGGTTCAGCAGGGCTCCCACAATTCAGCAGGTATATCCTCTTTCCACTGTGACCAGCATCTGGTCAGCCAAAGGTTTCCAGCACAGTCCCAGCAAACAGCAGCAGTGACCAGGCTAAGCATTGCCAGAGATCTCAACAGCCACCTGGCTCTGTGCCCGAGAGGCTGCTGTGTGGACCTTTTTACCTGGAACATGTTCCAAGAGAATATGTGTATGTGCAGTATAATGCAAGGTTCCATTGCTGAAGAAAAAACATGTTGAAACACGTTTAAAGTTTGCTGAATAACATTTAGACAAGCCAGTGAAATACTAGAAGGATATAGCCTGGTCAGATGAGACCACAATTGAGCTCCCTTGATGCCATAATACAACCCTGTGTGCAGGTCAAAACGCACTGCAGGTGGAAACATCATGGTGTGGGGCTGTTTTTTAGCATACAGCACTGGCACACTTCATATAATTAAAGGAAGGATGGAAAAAAATGTACCAAGACATTCTTGAAAAAAATCTGATGCCACCTCCCAGGTTGATGATGATGATGAAACGGCGGTAGACGATGATCAAAAGCACACAGCAAAGCAAACTCTCAGTTGGTTTCAGAGAAAGAAAATACAGATGCTAGAATGACCAAACCAATCATCTGACCTGAATCCCATTGGAAATCTATGGAAAGAACTAAAGCTTAGTTCCTACAAGGGGCTCATGATACCTTCAGCATTTGAAGATTTTTGTGGAAGAATGGGCCAAAATCACACCTGAATAATGCACGTGACTAGTTTCTTCATACAGGAGGTGTTCTGAAGCTGTCAACACAAACAAAGGCTTCTGTACAAAGTATTAAATAAACTTTAGTAATCATGTTTAATACTTTCTCTGTCATTTCTTAATTTGACACAATTTAGGGACATATATGGTTTGATTTCTTTGCATCTGTGGATTGAATGTGTTGTGACCAACATTAGTGATAATTTCATGTCAATAATACCTTTAGAAACACATTTACTTATTTTACCTGGGGTATTCATACCCCCCATACCATAACCCACTGTCAGGGTACCTGGGTTGTCGACCCAGTGTTTTGTGTTTTTGGTTCTTTGATTTTGTTTATTTCATTATGTTCTCTGTGTGTCTTAGTTTTTGTAGTCTAGTCTGCTTGTACTTCTAGTTTATTTATTAGCCCTGATGTGTAGTTCTTAGTTTTGTTACCATGCCTCCCCTGTGCTCTTGTGTCTGACTGGGTTCTGTGTGTGTGTTTGTGTGTCTTCCCGTTACTTCCTGTTTTACTTTGATAGCCTCCCGTCGGTGTGTGTCATGTTCTGTTTTGCGTCTCCCCTTTCTCGTTTGTTTAATTAGTGTCAGCTGTGTTTCCCTCCTGGTCCTTATTCCCTCATTTACCCCTTGTATTTATTGTCTGTTTTTTCCTCCGTTCAGTGTCGTGATCTCCATCATGCCATGCTGTGTGTTTCTGCCTAAGCTTCGTTAATATTTCCAGTGTAGTTAGTTTTCTGTTCTTTTTGCCGTCCAGCAATAAAAGCTGAGTTTTGGGTTCACGTTTGCCTCCTGGAGTCTGTATTTTGGGTCCTCCATTCCTGCCTGCCGCACACAGCCCTTGACAATCAGACCCATTTTATCTATCCTAAAGTCGGGCAATTATTTTGTAACTACAGTTACAGTTAACATAATAAACACAAAATATATAAAAAGGAACTTATATAAGGAGACACATAGCTCAATAAAATAGGATACAGTATGACAGAACAAATATCTTAATGAGTTAAAAGCCAATCAAAAATCCAATAAATAAACAAAACTAAAATAAGTACACAGTAAAATATTTCTAATTCAACAAAGGAAAAGCTGAATTTAAAATCACTTACCATGTTTCAGTCCTCACACCCACACTGTTGTGGGAGGCTGTTCGTTCTGTTTTAATTAAGCTCTAAACTCTCAAAATGTGCCAGGAAAGTGTGCCTAAACAATAGCATCTCACCCTGACGCTAGCGTCTTCCAGCAGGGCGATGAGGACGTAGGCTGTGAGAGAAACGGGCCCGTCCAGGCCTCCCTGGAGCTCGGTGTGGATGACCCTGCCGGGCTCCAAGAAACTCCCATCATGCCGTTGCTGGCTGGCGATCCAAGCTGCCACGCTGTACAGCACGTTGGAATCGATGCTGATGAATGGCTGTGCCTGCAGGAAACACCTCAGCACAAAAGCAGAGAGCCTGTGCAGAGAGACTATCTGCTATTAGTTTTTCGGAGTTTTTCAGTTATTGGAGCATGTTACTGATGGGGTTTTTTTAGACAGACGTTTGTATTTATCACATACCAGGTGCTTCCAGATGAGTCCTGATCTCCAAAGGCACTGAACGAGTCGTCTGCTCTCTGAAAGGACAGCTCCCGTTCATAACCTGGCGAGGAGGACATCAGACGATGGATAAAAAAGGCAAAAACAAATGACAAATCTAGAGGTTCTTAATCAAGAGAAGTAAAGAAAATCTGCATTTTAAATATGTTTATTCAATGGGGTGTGACCAAGATGAAGGAGATGAAGATGAAGGAGATGGTGGGATTTAGAAATGTAGCAGGACCGGGTTTAAATTAAACACCATTACTATCCAGTGAAAGATGTAAGGATGTTAACACTATGGACCAAGCACCAGCTATAAATACCTGGATAGTGACCAGAATAGCAGACATTAAGCTGTCTGCATGAAAGGACAGAGCAGAGTCTACTTTTTAAGGAAGCTTAGGTATTTAATGTGCAAAGACATTTTTTTTTACTACCAGTGTTACCATTTTCTTCGCAGCTATCTGTACCTTAGCATCAGAGCCAGTGACACTTGGAGACTGAACAAGGTGATTAGGAAGACTTTGTGCTGGGGACTACTCTGGAGCTTCCAGGGTGAGTTATAAAATGAAGGACGTAGCCTAAATTCCTGATCATACTGAACAACACATCACATCCCCTGCACAACCTACTGGTCAAGTGTTTCCAGTAGGAGGCTCCTTCAGGTCCACTGTAAAAAGGACCTATATATGAAAAGAAAAGCAAAAAAAAGAAAAACACAAGGAAGAGGAGCCTATAGAGAGTCTATAGCGCTCATCCTGGAACAGCAAATACATCTGGCACAACGGTGCATTCAGATCCTGACTCTGAGTGTAAAAGTTATCATACATGACAAAAAGGGTCGATATTTGAATATCTTTTGCTATCAACAGGAAAGAAAAGAATGCATAATGACTCCAAGATCACTCTACTTTGTATTCCGCAGAGATTTAAATTTTTTATTTTTTCTATGAGAATAAAGACCTGGTTTATGTCATCAAAGAGGCTTCCTAGCGCTACCATGACTGGAATGAGTGCAGCATTTGTTGTGTTTAATTTCCTTTTCATCAAATATTTATGTTGCTGCAGTACTGAGGACAGATCTAAAAACATCAGCACTACTGGCCTGATATTTATTGTCTAATTTACAAGGCATACTCTTTAAACAGGTACTGGTGATAGCAACTGGAATCTATCCATCCTCTGGGAAGTTTCCAGATGTTCCCAAAACATCTTGTCTACCTCCGCTCTCTGTCACGCCAAAGTGAAAACAATAACCTCACTGGTCTCCTATTCACATCAGATGCTGCAAAATCAAACCTACCAAAGGGAAGTACAGCAACGTATGCAAACCTGAGTAACTAGGTATAACGAAAGACAAATAAGACTTCAAAGAAATGGTTTTCCAAACCACACAGAGTAGAAACTACAGATGTTATCACTACCAACATGAAAACCCCAGTGCTTCTAAAGTAACTGATTAAAAGAAAACACCAACAGCTTTACTGAAAAAAAATGTGTTTAGAATTTGCAAACAAAGACGGGATTAACAAAGACTCAAGTTCTAACCTGGGTTTGAATATCCCGGACAAGCCCCCATTTTCACAGCCAGCTTTAAGTATTTATAGAGGAAGAAAATGTATTAAAAACAAACTTTAAAAATAAAAACTAAAGAGGGTTGATGCTGGGTGAAATAGAAGAGCCATGGGAAGTCCCGCTATGAATCCCCAACCTGAACATTTTCTGGATTTGACCTTAAATTTGATCTTTTTAATAAAGGATTTGAAAACATCCTCAGAAAGCTAAAACTAAAATAGGAACAGTAGCCATGAGTTTGTCAGATGTCCTTCTGTGACATGTTAATGTATGGTGCATGACGTGTTGCTCTACCTTGCATCATGTAGTTTATGGCTTGGTCGGTGGTTTTCTGGTCATCCTGTCCTGTGGCGCTCAGATACTGGAGCACATAGATGTTTGGTGCAAAGTTAATCATGTTCTGTTCCCCACAGCCATAAGGCATTTGGATCAGTGAGTCCAGACCGCTGATGGATGGGCCGAGGATATCACCTTCATCACGATGGAAACCAAAAAAAATTGTATGTCATGAAAAACAGAGGACAGATGAGTCATTTTAATTAAAAATTTCAAACAGTAGCCTTGGGTTTGAGGAGTTACATGGTATAAGCCAGTAATGCATTGGATTTCAGCAGCAGAATTTACAGCTGAACTTCTTGTATTTAAAAAAAGGAAAACAATAATAGATAATTATAGGTTTAAGACTATTTCTGCCATGAAGGAAAAAAAACTTTGCTACATTAAACCAATATTATTGGGTTCAACTTAGCAACAGTTAAACATTAAGGAGGAACTCACTAAATATAGCTGCATAGTATCTATCAGTATGTTGGAAGTTTGAGGGAAGGTGGGATAATGCTTTCTGTAGCACTTTAGAACTGTGGCATTAATTAATTGTCATGGTCCTGGGTCTTTTGACCCAGTGTTTTGAGTTTTCTTGTGTTTTTTGTCATTTTGTATTATGTTAAGTCTATTCTAAGGTTTATTCTGTAAGTACCTTGGTTATTCTGTTTGGCTTATGTTTATTAGATTCCCCCTGTGTCTTTTGCCCTCTGTGTGTCCCTCTGTGTGTCTGTGTGCTGTGCTTGCATGAGTTCTTGTGCCTTGTTTCCCCTCCTTGTGTTTTATTCCATCATGTTTTTCCATGTTTCCCCAGCCCATCATGTCTGCTCTCTCCCTCGTGTTCCCTCGCTCCCTCTCGTCTGCCTCCCCTCCACTCCCGCATCATGTTTCCTGTTTTATTGTGAAGGTTTCCATGTTCGTTCTGTTCAGTTTCGCTTCCCCTGTCTCGTTATGGTTATTCGTGTCAGCTGTGTTCCTCGTATGTTCTCACTTCCTTGTTACCCCTCTCTGTATTTAGGTCAGCGTCTCCCTCAGTCTGTTGTCACGTCCTCCCTCATGGCTGTGTGTCTCTCCGTGTGAATTATTATTAGAATTTTCCAGTTTAGTTTTGTATCGCCTTTTTCCTTTCTCAGCAAATAAAGCTGGTTTTGAGTTTAAGTCTATCTCTGTGAGTCTGCATTTGGTCCTATTCCTGCTTACACACAGCTGGTTCTATGACATTAATTTTAAAATGAACACAGTCTGCTTACCCTGGAGGGAGCATTTAACAAAAAGTATCTGGGGTAAATTTTATGCATGTATAGGTCCGGGGTAAATTTTGAAGTAAGTGTTTTTAATTTGGTACTTTGGGATCAGTAAAAGGTTTTTTTGATGTTGTCTCTGTACATGCTGTAAAGTTTGCAAAGGAAATCGGTGCCTCCTACCTGACCTTTACTTAGGATCAGACAATTTTTTTTTTCTGCATGAACATTAGCATATTAAATGAGGCTATTTTACCTTGATTCTATTTTTCATTTTCTGAGCTTACAGCCCCTTGAAGTAAATCAGTGAGGGTTGGAGTTTTATGCATTTTTAATTCACATTTTTTCAGCATTTTTAATGTCTTATAAAATCATAAGTCCAGGAGATATCCACGTTAAATTTTTAGAGCTGAAAAATTTATTTAAGCCAAAATATGCAAATTTACACCCACTCCAAGATTGACAATCTAAATCATAGTAACAATAAACAGCACTAATTTAAAATCTATGAGGAAGAGGAACAAAAACCATCACTGGTACCCTGGAAGTTTTATCTGTTTTTTGATAACTGACTGGAAGAAACTTTTAAAAAAGGAAAGAAATGGGTACATTTTAAAGGGGCCATGATATGAGTGAAGTGTCGATTGTTCCACTGTTGTTGTTGTCGTCTAAATTTCAGGTCAAAAAGCCACCACCACAGTTTTTAAGTTGGAGATAGTAATTTCTTACAATAACACACATGAAAAAGATATTTGCTAAAACTTTCTAGGACAAAGGTCCACCCCTACGCTCTATCCAGGCAGTTCCCTTGCCTGATGAAAAGGCGTCTGAAACAAACAATTTCCTGTTAAGTCCTACATGTGACAAAGGACAACTGTGGAATATTTCCAAACTTTCCAAAGTTTGTGTGTGAAAACAACTTCAGTAAACTTTACTGTTAGGAATTATTGTCTTCTGTTTTGTTGTTTTGTTGGCAGAGATCAGTCTGCAATCTCAGGTGATCTGAATCTGTTACTCAAGATTTCTCCTTGGTGTGTTTACATACCGACAGCAATCACTGAAGCTCTCTCGCTGCCCTCCACAACATCTGGTGGGAAGGTGAACGTAACATTTCTGGAAAGGTTCGTCCCTGATCGTGAAAGCTCAAGCAGCAGTGAGGTGGAGAACGACTGTTCGAGACCTTCGGCCTGCAGGATGAACAGACGTGCAAAAGATGGACACAAACAAAAACTGTGAGTAAGAAATGGGAAAGGCAGAGCTGTGAAACCGGGTCAACGTTTCTTTAGTTACAGTGGAGCAGATGGCGAGGATCGGTCACGTTAGCAGAGTTCCCTGCCTGTTTGTGCTTCACATGGCTGTTATTTTGTTAACAGTTAAAACCTGGAAAATGCTCCTTCTCAGTAAAAGCTAATCCAGTGGTTCGGTGTCCCTCAGGCCTCAGTCACACAGACCTAGAGACCAATCAGCAACCCCATGACAAGATCACTAGGGGAAAATGTGCAGATTACCGCAGTCACTTATTTGCATGAAAGATGCCGACTTGTCTGCAAACACTCGTTATTTTACTCTCTGCAAGTGAGATGCAAACTGGAAACATTTCAAAAGGCAGTACTTTTATTTTGAAGGCAAACTGTCTCCTTTTTGAGTTTACATCAGAATCAGCATACTTTATTAATCCTGATTCTGATGTAAACAGAATCTCACTTCAAACAGTTTAACTTTCTACTTGGCAGGTAGTTAGCAAGTGATTACAGTCAACTCTGCATCCTTCATGCAAACTACTGGCAACCATAATATCCAAAGCCATTTTGAGGACATTTTTGGTGCAGCCTTGCAAAACTCTTTGCAACCAATTTCATGCTAGCAATTGCCAACTGCAAACTGGTCACACAAAACATACTTTTCCCTAGCAACCAGTGGTTACCCGGGGGATCACTGACCATCTCTAGGCCTGCATGACCGGTGCTTTAGTGATCCATTCCCGGTCAACCTCCAGCAACCACTCACAAACAGCAGGAAAACACAAATTTCCTGACTGGTCTCTTGGCCTTAGTCTTATAACAGGGTACCTAAGACTACAGTGACAAACAATGTAGTAGGCTCACAACAGGGTTGATTTTAAATGTTGTAAATTTAAAATCAAACGTAAATGTGCTTACAGGCGCATTCCTATGTGTTATACAAGTTCATATTCTGATTATAAATTCTAAGCAAGGGGGTTAAAGTTCTACAAAAATAACAAATAGATGTATTTTTAAGCCAGACTGATTATTTAAATAGTTTTTGGGACTGTGGGAATTTTTTAGTGCGCACCTTAACTAGAACCGTTGTGTGGACAAAGTCGGACACTGCATCCGACTTGGCTTTCACAGAGATGGGGATCTCCCCGAGGACGAGCGGCCTGATGGGAACGAGGACCGTGGCTCCACTTTCACTATTCACAAACACCTGATGAACACCGGGCGTGGAGAGCTGCTCGTTGCCTGGGAAGACGAACTCGAAGGTCTCACTCTGCGCAACAGTGACGGTGACCTAACGACAAAGGCACAGAGTGATCACGATTAACACAACACAAAGGGAGTCGGAGGAAACCAAGGAGGCCTGTTCTTTTATGAAGGGTTTAAAGATCGTATCAACTCCTCAGGGCGGAGTTTGAAAAATACTGATGCCACGTTAGATTACGGCAACATGATACGTAGAGAAGACCCACTAAACCTCAGTTAAAAAGAATTTTGCATTTTAAAAGACGCAGATATGTGTGGGAAAGGTCAAACAGTATTTTTTTTTAGACTGATTTGCACCTCACCGTGCAAGAAAAAAATGTCAACCTCTTTCCTTTCACAAAAACATAAAAATATTAAGTATTCTCAACACTCTCAGCTCAAAGAAACCATGTTGTTAAACATGTTGTCTGTTGCAGACAGAAGCTGCCAAAATTATACACCAATTAATTAAATGCAACAAATATATTTTTACATACATAAATAAATATGGGAAACAATTGATCTATAAATGTAATATAAATGTAGATTTCTGACTTAATATTCTTTATTTGCTTTCGTATTTCCCAAATTACCACAAATGGATGAATAAAGCTTCAAATTGTAGTTAAAAAAACTTTACAAAATGAAATAAATGCTATCATGATCAAACCTCAAAAAGAAAGCACACACTTTCAAAATAACAACCGACAAAACAAATAAAAACAAATAAACCAATAAAGAATCCTCCAAAGGTTAAAAGCTGTTTAATTATATTATTCTTTATACATGAACTTTTCTTTTGAATTTTCTCATTTATTCATTTAATTTTGTTTTTGGCAGTCTTGGAGCTCCATATTCAACAGCTAATTTAACAAAATGATCCGTTTGTCTAATGCTGGCAGACTTACAGTAATGTTTATTAATGTACAGTGTGCCTGAAGATAAAAAAGATTTCTGAAAAAATCCAGATGGTTTTTTTTGTTTGTTTGTTTGTTTGTTTTTGTTAAACATGCTATGTCTGAGGTGATGCAGACTCGCCCTCTGGTCCTGTTGGAGGTAGTTGAACAGAATGATCTCCAGCAGAAGCTCCTCTCCCCGGATGATGAAGGCCGGAAGATTTAAGGACAGGAAGAAATCCTGGAACACTGTCAGCTGCGGGAAGGTCACATAGAAAACTGAGTTACATGGGATGCTAAACTAACAGCTACTACTCAGATTAATAAATCAAAAAAACGTGCTGTGAATGAATCTAATAATAGAGGGTTACAAACAAAAATGAATGAATATAAACATAAATACCTCTGCTGGTTGCTCTACAATTCCCAGTCCCAGATTCTCAGACATCACAAAGGCGGTGGCAGTCCAGGTTGTGATGCTGTCCGGTACAGTTAGCGCTATCTCCTTTGTGTTTGAATTACTGCAACAAACGGCGAAAAAATGAACTTTAAAGTTTAAAAAACTGCATCTGACCCAAAGGTTTCTGAAGAATCATACCCTGCAGGTCATCGACTTTGTTGCAAACAGTGTGTTTTCGTTTACTGACTTAAAATGTCCTGTGTTGGACGTGCGTTGTCTTTTGTGTTTGCAGGTTGGAGAAGGTGTTTGGTTGGAGAAGAAAGTTCTCAAAAACTCAGATCCTGAACATTATCTATAGCAGTGGTTCCCAAACTTTTTGTGCTAGCCCCCCCCCCCCCCCCCTTTTTTTTTTATTAAAAAAACCCCCC
>VVHJ01017318.1:0-11231 GCA_015107715.1 Tylochromis polylepis
AGCAAGCACTTTGGCGACAGTGGGAAGGAAAAACTCCCTTTTAACAGGAAGAAACCTCCGGCAGAACCAGGCTCAGGGAGGGGCGGCCATCTGCTGCGACCGGTTGGGGTGAGAGAAGGAAAACAGGATAAAGACATGCTGTGGAAGAGCACCCATTAGCCAAACAAGAATGGGTCCGATACGCACAGTCATCTGTTCTGTGAGAAAATGGAGTAAAAGCAACATATGATTCCTTCTTATGTAGAGCTAGCCAATGTAGGAATTTTAAGACCGACACCAGTACCGATATTTCATGGTTTTAAAAAGCCAATATTTTGTTTGTTTGGGTTTATTTTAAAAACTTTTTTGCCTTTCCCAAACATTTGTTAGTGTAATTACTTATGAATCCTAATATGACGATGAAGGTTAAAAATAAGCTTCATTTGCAATGAAGTTTTATGCAATGAAGACCTGTTAGGATCATCATTACAAATAACAAATGACCAACTGATGACCGTCCCCCTGGTGCTTCCTGTAGACCAGGGACATCAAATTCAGTTTACATCGTGGGGCACTTTGATAATTGGGCCTTGAAGCATGAAACTACATGATAAATGTGTAAAATTACAGAAAAAGTCCAATAGCATGACTGTCCTTTAATTATATAATTAAATAAATACACATTTCTGTAGTAGAGAGGAACTTTTCTGTAATTTTATTGTTTATCTATTATTTAATTCCTTTGGAGTAGTATGAGTGGTAGTTGAGGATATGGGGGGGGGGTCTTTATCAATAGGAAAAAGCTATAAAAGACCACAAATACAGTTAAAAGTTTAAAATCTGTCCACTCCTTCATATTTTTAAAGCTGCCCAGTGAGCCAAATTGGAGTTTTTGGGTGTACTCACACTAGGCACGGTTGCCGTGAACTGGGCCCAAGTACGATTGTCCCCCCTCCCCACTCCCCCTCTGGCCTGCACTCACACTAGGGTTTCAGCATTTGTGCCAGAGCACGCTTACGAGATGCTTACGTCATTATGGTGCGACGGTTTCAGGATAAACAGGAAGAGTGGCGCTCTTGCTGAACGCAGTGGAGTCCATCGCTCTGGTTACTTTGTGGATATTAATTTTGAGTCGTTTGGTCCGCGGTGGTCCAAACCACAGGTCTATCGCTTTTGTGGCACGAAAATTTTCACGCAATCGTGCGGCTTGTATGAGGAGGTTGGTTTTGGAGTGTCGCAAAAATGTGACGTCACACGTCCTGTTCCGTGCTCCAGGACGGTTAGCGCTCACACTACATGCGAACCGCGCCCGAGTCCAAGTGAACCGTGCCCTGGCACACCTCTTCCAAGCAGGCCAGGGACGGCTAAATGTACTGCGCCCGGGCACGGTTAGGAGCACTCACACTAGTCAAACGAACCGCACTTTGGTGGTCAAACGCGCTCGGGCACGGTTCAAACTGCCTAGTGTTAGTACACCCTTTGCTGGGCTGATTCTGGCCCCCGGACCTTATGTTTGACACCTCTGATGTAGGCCCTTATCTAAGTATTGTCATAATCAGTTAATTTGTCACCCTGGCCTCAAGTTGTTTGAATATGTTCGTTTTTTTATTGTTGTTAGCATCAGTGAGCACTTTTGGGCTTGGCCTGCTCTTTTGTTGTCTTAAATCAAAGGTGTTCTCTTTCACAGCAGCCAATCTGAATGGGCACTGAGGTTAAACAAGTAGGCCAAAGCTTCCAGTCTCTCCATAGCAGCTGCATGACTCAAGTGTGTGGCCTCTGTTGTTTTCACTGAGGTTTAGATGTTGAGAAGGTATACCTCCTCAGACAGACACACACCAGAGCAGTAATTAGACTATTACGAGGGGGGGGATGAACTCAGTGAGCGGGCTATGACACAATGGCTTCTCCTCAAGACCACTGTTTATTTTTCTGTATGTCCACCAGGTCTGCTCACAAGAAGCTCTTTCATAGCTCTAAAACAGTGTTCTGTGTGTGTGTGTGTGTGAGAGTCAGTGAGACATTACCCGTTTGCTTTACCTTAGATAGCAGGATATGTTAATGTGTAAACATGGATACCGTTTGAGGCTGTTGTGCCCGCGGCACAAAGGAAGGCGGTGTATATGGGTGTGTAAAGGAGAAAGTGAGTGTTAATGAAAAGCGTGTTACAGGCCTGTGGCTTTCAGTCACAGTTGGGACTGTATAGTCACACATTCCCTCACACCGCCAAGACCGCATACCACTGCGCACACAAACCAGCACAGACTGCATGGTACATACAAGGATGTCTCTGTTAAACCACCAACTGAGCTTCCACCGCCACATGTGTCAGGTCTATATGGATTTCATTATTTTTTTTATTATTTTTTTTTACACACAAAGCAGACTCGGTATGAGCACTTTCTCATTTACTCTGGGATTAGCTCTGGGATGCGGGGGACAAGTAACCACCACAAATTTCATAGTGAGACGATAAACAAAGCTTAGAAGACACTGGGACTGATAATGATGATGTTAGGGAAACTGAACTTATTGCTTAGGGAATTTTTTTTAGCCAGGATTGTTAATACGTGCTTCAAAGTGTGATTTTCAAAGGTTAATTTGAATAGTCAGAACTTTTTTTCACCTGTCATCAGCAATGGTAACAGAACTGATTGGAAACATGGATTGTATGTGAAAGATGGTCGTATCTTCAGGGTCTGTAAAGCGAAGCTAATGTGAAGCACCTTGATCTTGCATTCTTCATAATGGCCAGCAGGGGGCGACTCAAAGACTTTCATTCATGAACAGTGCTTGGCTCTCTTGCTGTGTGGCGTAAGTGAACACAGCCTGATGAGTTTATGGTCTTATTCACTAGTTTAAGTTTTTATTGAATGCAACATGATGTTTATTCTGCAAACTTTGCTCATAAAGGAGAATCACCACGTGGAATCAGTTGCTAGTTATATATAGTTTACGAGCAGCTGAAGTTTTTTTGTGCAGTAAATCAATTGTGTATTTTAATTGTATTTGTATAGTTTTATGACTGCTGAGATAATTTCATCCAAAGTACAAGAGAAATGCACAAATCAAGAGACATTTCTTTTTTTTTGTCCAGCTCAAACATCTGAACCATTCAGAGGTTCAGTTGAGTGATTTAAGATTAAAAGAAGACAAAATGTTTTAGTGCCAGGCTGTAAACCTCTTTATTTAATTGCTGAAGATGGACGTTTTATCATGCGAGTCCATGGGGATTGTCTCAAATTTAGAGCCAGCCTCCAGTGGCCATTGGAGGAACTGCAGGTTTTGATGATTATAGTAAGTGTTTGCTTCATTTGGCTCCAGCACTGAGGATTGTCACTTGGTCCAAATTGACAGATGTTAGCCCAGTTCTCACTACGGTGTATTTATTATGGAAAATCTAACATTTTGAACTGTATATTTGACATTTTACACATTTTGGGCATTTTTTGTTTCCCCTCAAACCAAGTGTGACATTTCCTGCTCTTCATCTTTTGTAAAACTCACACTTTAACAGATAAACAGTTGTGTCTGAGGTTAAACCTTCGGTTGTACTTTGCAGAAACATTGCATGAATTAAAGAGTACACTAAATTAACTTCACACATCCTCATTTTCAGTTTCAGGAAGCTTGCACTTGTTTGGCCCTGTGACTGTTTGGTGAATAAAATCAAACCTGGAGGTATATTAAGGGTTATAACTCTACATCCTCCTCTTTTATTTCTTTATTGGACTGCATTTAGTTGCTATAGTAACAGGGCTGTCTATCACAGGAGACAAAAACAGGCCGAACTGTCACTGTTTTTTGTCACGAGTAAAAGGAGACTTGACTAGTTTTTATCTAGTCAGGGATTCACTGCTGAACTGTTAGTGTGCTGGTAGGAGCGTGATATGGACGTGTCGGTGTGTAATTATGTCTGTCCACCAATGATGTAATCGGTCTTTGTTGCAGAGATACTTCAGTCAGATAGACCCAACCTGAGGAGGACACAGAGTGAGGAGACTCCCGGTACAGCGGGATCACAGGCCAGGTCAGAAAACGCACACAAAGACACACACACTGTGACTGTTTGGGATTTGGGTGCAGTCCTCTGGATGCTTCAACAATATTTTAAGAATGGCTTGAAACTATGGTTAACATCCAACTCACTATACCGTTACACATGTTGAGTACGCCATTCCAAGAGTCACAGTAGGTTGGGAAAAGCATGGAAACCTCTGAGCCTGTGGATTTTAAAGGCTAAAGTGCAAACCAAATTTTACATTTTTATTAACATCTATGCGAAACAGCTTGTTTGCCATCTGAGAAAGATCTTCAGCTCTTCTTTTGATTGTGTTGTAAGCCGACAGCGCCCGGACCCAGCATGCAGTAGGCCTCACTAGCATGTAACTCACCTCCTTTACTTCATCGGGCACATTTTTGCTGCATCTGCTTCAGCTCCAGCTCGTTTGAAGTTATTTTCACAAAGGATGTTTTGGATGTGCCAGCCCAGCTTGATTGGCATAATGTTAGCATCCTCCCAACAGATTACACAGCCCAGCTTTTCAAATAAAGTCTAACAAGGTCTTTCTAGATGGAAGTCATCAGTTATGAGCAGTCTTGATTTGCCCCCCGATTTCCAAATCATCTTTGTTCTCAACAGTTACCAAAAAACACCAAAGACGTTTAAGTTGCACTTCTGCCACCATGTTTGCTGGAAATATCTCAGTTCAAGACTCTGAATCTTTTTCTACCAACATATGTGGTGGTTAGTTGTGGTTTTCTCCACACAGGAAAGGGGATCATTTATCCCCTTTCGGAAATTTTTGCATTTGCATCACGGTGTAATAATTCCCACCATCTGGCATCTGCATAAAACAGACTTTGGGTTCCTGGATCTGCACAGCTTGCTGTCATCTAGGGGAAATTTGATATTTTATTTGATTATTTTATTAGGGCACCTCGTAGAATATTGTCAGTTTTGCTGTCCAGCTCCTGAAGAGCTTGGGGTGACACAGCAGGACAGTTGGCCCAAAAGTCTGGGATTTCTTAATTGTCATAACTCCATGACTGTCATAATGAACAGTGACATTTAGGCTCGTAAATTTTCTGAATTATAACACGAAATATAACAAGACATACAAAAGGAGGGACATAAACTGTAGCCAGCTTTCATTCGAACTTCTTTGGATCATTCAAATATCATAAACCTGGCCTACATTCATATTTTAAGTGTCATTAATTTGCCAATAAACAGATGAAACACAAAACAGTTAAAATTAGGTTTAGAAACAGCAAGATTATTATTGTTCTCAAATTTTCTATAGATACTAAAATAATATCATTATTGTGATTTCGTTTGACCATGATGATGATAATAATAATGTTGTAAAAATCTGATATACAGTAACGACAGCTCTAAAGGACAGATTTAAAAGCAAAGTGAACTGAACAAACACTAAAAGGGTCTAAACAGGATTAGCAGTGCCAGCGTCTGTGTGATGGAAGGAGCCATACAGGTATATAGCACAGTTATGTGGTGAATACTGTGGCCTCAGTTTGGTAGACTGGTACTGGCATCTCCTGTGGGATATACTGCATCAGATAAGCTAAAGTGGTAGCTTATGTTTAAAACGATTAATAAAAAAAATAAGAATCAGGTCAGTTTTTCTAACGGGCAATAAAACTCCAAAGAGGTTCACTTTTCTGGCATATCGGGCGAACAAAACATCAAATACAAGGCAAGATGGTCTCCTGTTGAATAGCTGAACACCAGAATAATTATTTAGTGTATTTATGAAAGCCATCATTTCAGCGTTATTCTGTCTTAATGTTTATTTCCTGAAGTCTTTGTGATTCTTTACAGCCTAACAAACCAAAAACGCTTTTCAGGCTCCAAATTTTAAAAAAAAGAAAGGCTTCTTTAATCCCACTGCTTTCAAAAGTCTGCAGACGTTGTGGTACAGTAAGAACAATAATAATAATACAATGCTAAAGTTGCCTAACCCGTTTCTAAAAAAACTGTTTATCAAAGTCATAAACCCCAGGCATAATTGTAATCAAAATAAATGCAGAAAAGAGAAGAAAAGGATCGAGTGGAGGAAGCCATTGCCAGCACGGTCGACTGAAGCACTTATGCAGAGTGCCAGCATGTTATTCCCCCCCAAGTGTGGTTTCAGACGCAGCTCTCACTGGCTAGAATGGTAGTGAGATAATAAATAGTGGAGCAGGCTGCATTTATTTCCAAGCTTTGCTGCGGGAGTGCATGGGGTCAGATGGTATTTCCCTCTAAACACTGTAGGAGGGCATTAAGCACAGTTCAGCCAAGAGCCCAAACCGCTGCTGTCATGGCGAGGCAGTCAACATCTCTATACTGCATATGAAGAGATGCCACCAACAGACAAGAGGAGAGGCTTCTTATGCTGCTCCCAAGTGTTCTCATTGCATTAACATATTCATAAAAACATGCAGACGTGCACACTGCACTGTTAGTTCTTCTCCTTATTGAGCTGTGTAAACAACTGAACCCAGAATCCGGTCATCTAGACATCGCCGTCTAAGCTCGGCCCCAGCATTCCTCAGTCCTGGGGGGGGGCAAGCCATCGTGTTTTTCTTTTTCTCGTCAGAAAAGCAAAGTTATATTTAGCGTTGGGGAAAATGTGATGGTGTTCAGAGAGGAAGAGTAGCTGACACCTCTGCGTGTGTGGTTGAATCGTGAGTCGTCAAAACAAAGGATATGAAAGAATAAAAGGACGAGGTGGATAAAATTCCTTAAATAAAGTAATCGCAGATGTTGATATGTCTTCTTCTTTTCTTTCTCCCCTTTTCGTTTTGCCATTCTCTTCTCTCTGTTTTCAGGAGCAACAGGCACTCAGTGGGGGGTTCGCAGGGTGAGTCCCCGGGGGGCTCCAGAGGGAGCTCTCTGACAAATGGGGATCTGAATGAGGAGCAGATCCCCGGACCAGGCGCTCGTCGGCGGTCCTCTAAGAGTCACGGCAGCCCCGGAAACAGCGCAGGTATGAAAGTCTGCTCGGCTCCACGGTGTCACGCACAGTTTAAGAACAAAGAGTTTTTACATTCATGTGGTTACAATCCTGAGGAAGCTTTTAAAAGCGAGCATCCAAGAAAGTAACCACATTATGCCACACTACAGCGAATAGTAGATGTGGCTAAAATAATATTTCACCTGGTTATTGTCAGAATTTTTTTTTTCTGTTGACAGAAATTTAATCAGCAGCTTTTATATATGTTTTGAATGGAAAATGTTAAATTACAGATTCCTGCTTTGTTAATGGATTTTAAGCTTTTCTTTGTCACAAATGATAGAAATTTAGAGAGTAGAAACATAAAGGAAATAACAGGAATTCTTCACAACTTCTATCATTTTCTAGATAATATGGTTGATTTTCTTTTCTTTTTTTTAAATAAAAGTATGAGGAGATGAGCTGTGGTGAAAATAATCTGTTCACACCCAAAGTTGTCTCATATTTTTTTTTATCCACTCCTAAATATGTCACATGAAAATTCTGGATATGTTTGAGTAGTCTCACAGTTTTGAAAGATGTTCAACACATTGAACAAAATTGAACAAAAATGTTAAATTAAGCAACTTATCGAGATGAGCAGGCTGAAAGGCTACTGCAGGGTCCTCAATCAATATGAATAGTTCATTGTTGTATGTGTGTATCCTTTTGTGATTTTTCTTACAGGCAGATAGATTTGTTTTGATTTTGCAGGCTACGGGTTGGCCACTCATTTTGGGGTAATAGAAACACCTTCCAGGTCCAAATGCCAAACTTGAAACGGGGAAGGCATAGACCACACTTGTCAAAAATTGTGATACCATCTAAAGATTGCCAGACTTAACATTTAATTTTAAGGTCAGTGGAAGTGTTTTATGCCTTTATTTGACAGCCCCGGTGGAGAGAAAGGAAATGTGGGAAAAGAGAGTAGATGAGTAATACGCAGTAGATGCTCCAGCTACTTGTAATCAGCCAATCAACAGAAAATGTTTGTTTGTCTTTCTTGGTCCCAAATCAGCTCTCGTGCAACCATCAGTCAACTCATTCTTAAACCGTAATTTCTTAATTGACTGTAAGAATGCATCACATCATCTTCCCAGCTTTTCTCATGCTTCTTGCTGCCCGTGTCTTCTCTCAGATAAGGTTGAGTTGACGTCTAATGGACTGGAGAACAATCGCGGGGGTGTGTCCCGACACACGCCTCCTCCGTCTTCTCCTTCGGGCAGGTCTCCAGCTGCCAGCAGCAGCGGCAGTAGCCCCTCTCCTGGTCAGCAGGAGACCCTGGGTCCAGCTGCCTCAGTGGAGCCCAGCTCCAACACCACCTCCAGCACAGAGCAGGCCAGCAACAGCACCACAGAGCCCACCACAGACTCACTCCCAGCAGGGTAAGAGCCAGTGCGTCACAGCATCTCATAGTCAGCCTGTAGTTTCAGCAGCAAACTATGAACTATATGAAAGACTGCCACAGAAACACAGAGAAATATTTTTTGCTTAAGCAAATCTTAAACACATGCACACACTGCTGTATCTACATATAAAAATGCTATTACAGCAACTTACGGTGCACTTCCTCCCAGGCGATCGATTAGCAGAGAACTAAAGGGGTGAATAGTCATAAATGTCATAAAAGTTTAGAACTGATGTGAAATGAATTAACTGAATGAAACTGGGTCAGACCAGTGTCAGCGTCAAAACTGGGGTAGGTGATTTTTCAGATGAGAAAATCTGACACAATTTTAGTGTGCGACATGCAAAACTATCTAACTGCTACTGTGAGCTTTATATTGAGAAAAATTACAGTGCCTAGACGAGAGACAAGACTCAAGAAATGTGATTATTATTTTTGGGCTTTTCAGCCTTCGTTCTGTAAGAAAAGTAGAGACAAGACAGAAATTTTCAGTTTCTCAGATTTCTGAGAATTTAGTCAAAATTCTTGTGGAATTTTTCACCTCAGAATTTTTTGGGGAAAAATATTATATTTAAATATTAAAAGTAAGCAGTGATTAATAATCTTTCATTATATATACATAAACTTTGTATGCAGGCCGGAGTAGGCCCGGATCTTTCGTGTAAATTGTGAATGTGTCATAAGTATTTAATTATGAGAAAGTTGAGAATCCTCCCATACTAAAACATTTCATTTCCTTTTCATTCCTCATCCTGTAATAAAATGAAGTCTGCTTGCTATATTGCTTCTTGTAGCTTACTTCACCTACTGCTTCAGTTTTATTACCATATTTACCTCTGAAACTCAGAACCCAGTCAAATCTTCAAATAGTCTAATAAGAATCTACGTAGTGTGTGTATATGCAGTTTCAACCAAAAACTGAGGATTCATTAATAGTTATCAGACTGAATAAGCTCAGAATGAGATGACTGCAACCAATAAGTCTGAAAAGAATATTTTTACCGTTAGACTAAAATGGTATGAGTCGCGTGTTTACAGAGGTAGACGTGAATGATTTTTATAGAGGATAAAACCCTAAACAGCTTAAGTGTGTGAATGGCTGCAGGTGAGCGAGATACATTTAGAGGTTTATTACACTGCCTGTCTACTTTAAAAACAACAAAAAACAAACCTAAGATGTATTTGGCGGTCTAAGAAAATCTTGGATATCTTGTTGCTGGAATGTAATCGCTGTGATCGTAAATGAATATTTGTGTGTGCTTGTCTCTTCTCTCTTTGTGCAGCTGGGAGCAGAGGGTGTTGCCTCATGGCAGAGTGTACTACGTTGACCACAACACCAAAACCACAACGTGGGAGAGACCACTGCCACCGGGGTACGCCCGTTGCACTTTTAAATGTGTTTTCTCCATCAGTGCTCTGGTTGTTTAGGGTTGCGTAAAGTTAGCCTAATGCATGTGTTAACATTCCCCTCTCTGTAAACTAAAGGGCACTCAGTCATCACCTGTCTGAAATTAACCGTTTCTTCTGATATCTGTGGCCGTCTTAAAAAGCCACTTTTTTAGCGTCACCATCTGACATAGTAACATTAAATGGGGAAAAGCAGGACAGGTCCTTTAATAACCATTTATGCCAGATTAATGGTCTGACATTTATGTCTGTTTGGCTACATAGAGTGGAGGATTATGCTAATTACAGAAGATACAGAGGCCCACTTGTGTGCCGTCCTTGCCCAGTGGTAATGACGCTTTGCGTAGGTTGAGAGCTGATTGTGTAAAAAGTTGGCTTGCTCGGGAAAAGGAACAACAGCGGAGTTGAGCATGAAGACAAAAAAACCCCAAAACACCGAAGATAAACAAGTGGACTTCTGTTCCAGGTTGAAATCATACTGTACTGTTTCTGTTCCAGGAGGCTTGCACGTCAGCTTAGGCATTAAAGGTGCAGTTTGATCTCATTCCCCTGCACCGAACGGTTGAGGACATAAATTTGTGCCAAGCTCTTTAGACAGTTTGCATCAAAGTTCAATCTGGACTTGGTTGAAGTGCCCTCTGCCATAATGATTTAGGCTGATGCTACTTTAATGCTACATCAGTGTTTTTTGCAGCATAGCATTACACCTCTGTCTCCCTGAGTTTCCTCAAACATCAAAGTCAAAATGACAAAAAAAAAGAGAATGTTTTATCAAAGAAAAAAGTCAAACTTACAGCAAAACTGGCCAAAAGAGAATGGAGTTTATTACGACTAAACAGCAGTGGAGTGTGTGAGTCAGCAGTGTCGACGATGGAAAAGCAAGCAGAGGTGTTGTGGGACAGAAGGAAATGAGAGATGCTTTATTGTTCTGAGGCCCCTGTGAAGCACATCAGCAGACTGCCTGCTAAAGTTGACAGCTTTCTGTTGAAACGAGCCAAAACAGCCTCTGAGTTGGTGGGAGGGGCGTCTGAACCCCCGTGAGCTCTGATTGCAGCAATTCCATTGAAATGAACTTGCCACAAAAATTTCAGTTCTGGGTGCACTGTGACTTTATATGTTCAGCTTTAATTTTAAAGTTCCCTCCTAGTCTTGGTTTCTGCCCGATCAAAGCTTCTTGTTTTATTAAGAGTACGTTATATGTTCTCTGGCATAAATACACACATTGCACTGTAACTGTGCCTTAATGCTGCAGTTTGATCGTAGTGTTTGTGTGCTGAGCCATCGTAATGAGAACACTGTTTCTCCCTCTTCTGGTGTACAGTGTTCTGCCAGAGTTCAGCCCGTTTACAACATTTTAACTTGGAGTGAGTATTGATTGATTTTCAGAGCATTTGACTGGGTGACAGAGAGAAAGAGAGGCTGTTTTTAGGAAAAGGTTG
>VVHJ01017320.1:1571-18430 GCA_015107715.1 Tylochromis polylepis
AATGACAAACAGGGGAGATGTGAGAGTGATTGTCACTCTGTAATAAAATGTTTCTCATACACATTGAATGGTTCAGCACTGGCAGAAAGCCAGTAACTTTCCACTCGGCCACCGTGACTCAGCAAACTATGGTTCAGCTAGACTATGTGCATTTTTGCACGTAGGCCACAGCACACACACTCAATGTATGGATGAGAGACCACCCTCTCTCTGTCTGTATGTGATTTATGGTTCTTTGTTAATAAAAGGAAAGCCGCGCATTGTACGGAAGGACTCTGCCGGAAGTCAGTGGTGGCCCACTTCCGACAGACTTCTCCGCTGCAGCGTACTTTAAGAAGTGTACAATGTGTTCTGCCTCATCCACAATCCGGAGCGTATCATAGGGACACGGACGGTTACCTTTCGCGTAACATTTGACGCCTTGGGACGTGACAAAACGTCGTTATGTTACGCCTCGGGAGTGAGAACGGTCTCCATTTAAATAACATATTTCTACCACTTTAAAGGATGGAGCATAAATTGCTTTTAAAGCTTTAGTTTGGTGTTCTGTGGAGCAGGAGGAGGACAGTATAATTCAGCAATGTTCAGGGCGGTGTCACTTCCAGTTCTTGAGGAAGTCAATTACCAGACTTGATCCGAAGCTGACGATAATGCAGGAGTACCAAAGTGTTTCTCAAAGGAAGCTGCCACGTCAACACCCATGCCTTTCGATTCTGATCGCTCTTCCAGACTGGTCACATATAAATTTGTTAACACAATGAACACAATGGGTGCCCATTAATATAGCATGACAATACAACTTATCTTTGAAATGCTTTATTATGCCAGCATAACAATGTGTCTGCTCATTTAGAAATGTCAAAGTCAGTTTCTGTTCCTACAGGTACAATCTACAGTACATGGATGCAGCTTGAGCAGTCCACCGAATTGGGAAAGTGTGTTTGGTATATGGCATGTTATGGCTCCTGCGCAGTGCAGTTAAATTTGCACGAAATGATTATCTGCTGTTCTCAGAGCCGAGCTTTAGGTTGAATGAAATATCATTGTTAGGTTACGATGAGATAACCTCCGATCTCCTATCACTTTACTTCTAACTGTAATATGCAGAAAGAACTTTTCCATCATTTGTCATGTTTCCCTCATGTCTACAGGTGCAAATTAGTTGCTCAGCAAATACTTGGCATATTTACAACATCAGGGTTGATGCATGGGCATTGTCCCATTAATGTAAATAAACAATAAATTAACTACAATACCCAAATTATTTAGATATGGTAATGCTTAATGTTAAGAGTTTTTAATGTTTAGAGATTGCTAACTTTTTTAAAACACCTGTATCCCAGTGTTTTTATATCCCAGAGAATTAGAGTGCCTCGTGGCAGTAATTGTACATGGAAGTGCCACTTAAGTATGTTTCTTATCTTGTGAACTAATTTTACCATCTTTAACTGCTGCTGCATTCCTTTTCCTTCTCTGCAGTCTTAGTGAGTTCAGAGTCGTCCCTTTAGGTCACAGCATATCTCCAGAGCAAAATGAGGACTAACATTACCAACTGCAGACCATGTTGGTGGAATTTTATTTTTTTAACGGTAACAAGAGACTCAACATACCTGATAGACAATGAGGACCACCACTGTAATGACCTGACCACTGGGCAAAATGGGGGAGGTGGGAAGGGCTAGAGCTAGCTGGTTGGCAACAATTGGAAGTGCTCAATTTGTGTTTTCTCAGATGAAAAATACATTTTAAAACATTGCATGGGCATAAATCAATAGTCCTGGAAGGCCCATTAAATTGTGGTAAGAAACTGGCACAGCATAAACCTGCATCATTTAGGCTCTACTTTTTTTTCCTGAATACCTGTAGCAATGCACTATGCGATGAGAACTTCTTACGACTGATAATTACCTTAATGAGATTGTTACTGTAGTCAGTCATTTTATGTAAAGCACTTGACCCCCAAAAAAACCTTCCGTGCTTTTGTTCATTGGGTAACAATATCCTGCAGTGTTTACTTTTATGTGTATGTGACACCTAGTAGCACCTGGTCACTATTGTCAGCACACGTGCCAGTCAGAATCCAAGTAGATGAGATATTAAACAAACAAAAAATAATAATAACAGACCAACAGTTGTTATGATGGGAGAAAATCTATAAAGGCCTTGTACCAGCCTTTAAACATGCATTTTTATTGCTTTTCAGTTTTGTCTTTCTAGAATGCAAGTCTATGGCAGTTTTTTCTATCCAACCTCAAGTGGCCATTAGAGGAACTGTAACTGGCGCTTGGCTTGTGTTTTGTATGTGCACACGTGATGAGTACAAGTGATAGGGATTTTAGGAAGGCCTTTTTGTTTGACTACTTACTGCCCTTGCATACTGAGCATGTGCAAATCAGTCAAACAGAGCATCAAGAGGCCATTTAGGCTACAGCCATGTTTACCATCTGTCACATTCCCTCTTACCTTTCCTCATGCTTTGCTCCTCTGCGTTTTCCCAGCTAAAACCATTATATGCCATCTGTTGTCATCATTTTATACACCATTTTCCTCTCTGACAAACATGTTTTTACCTTTAAATGATTTTTTTCAAACTAGTTTAAATGTCTTTAACTTTCTTTTTTATAATCTTGGAGGTTGATCTTTCCTTTTATTTGACCTCTCAGATCTCAGATTTATGAGCAGTGTTGTTCCCTAAACATGTGGACTCAATAATATTTGGATTATGCTGCTGTTGCCAGCATAAATCAAACCAGTGAAGGCCATAGTGATAAGCATTTGTGATTTCTCTGAGCATGGTTACTGCTGTTTCATATCTCCTTCTTAAACATGTATTTACATGCAGATGATAAATAATACATAAAACTACACAGATCATATAATCTATGTCCGGAACACAATCATTGCTCACATCTTAATAAATTCTTGTAACATTTTTATTTCTGATTTACTTGCCTGATTTCGACTGCTAGCAACATGCATCACATACAAATAACATAACGCTTTTATATATTCTAAAGAGCTTCAGCAGATGATGTTGCTCTAAAATAAAAAATGTAAGTAAATAACATAATTTTGTTTTATTTTGAAGCTAATCTCCAAAGTTGGAAACTCAAAGCAGGATAATTCAGTTGTATTCTGACCACTGGGGAAATTCGTGCTGAAAACCAGCCCTCTACAGCATACAGCATTTTTGTTGAACTGAAGTGTGTGTGTGTGTGTGTGTGTGTGTGTGTGTGTGTGTGTGTGTGTCTAATGCACTTATACATAGAATATAACCCTTTAACAACTCACTTTGTATGAAGTTTAAAATGATTACATTAAAAAAAGCAGATATACAAAGGCTACAAAAGAAATTCAACATAAGTAAGTAGATTTTATTTGTATAGGAGATTTAGAACCAAAGTGCTTGCCAGTAAAGATAAATTAAAAAACAAAAAAATAAAAGCATTCCTAAAAGTCCATACTATATACTACTACACGATTTGCATAAAAAAATATTTAAAAAAAACATGGCTCCAAGCACAGTTCCAGAGATCAGCACGGCGCAAAAGCATGACTTCAGCTTAGATTTAAAGAGTGTTACAGCTGATTTTTTTTGTCTGAGGTCAATCATTCTAAAGAATTAGTGCAATGACAGTTTTGGGTTTTTTTGTCTCAAATAGGCGTCAAATGCTTGATGGACTCATTATGAAGCAGATCTTAATAATCTGAGGGAGTTTATGGACACAGCATATCTACCACATATTCAGATGTAAAGCAGTTTCAGGCTGTCACTGCAATCGGTGCCACTCTATACTAGAATCTGTATTGCATGGTAAGACACAAGATCATAAAAATGATCTCAGTCGGTAATCTAGCCACAGCATTTTGGGCTAACTGTAAACGAGCAAGATATGATTAACTAACTTCAGTATACATTGTACTACAGTAGTCCAGTCCAGATGCTCTAAAAGCATGCATAACCCTTTCAACATTGGATGGTTTTAGAAAAGATTTTAGTGTGGAGGTTGTCCTGAGCTTGACCACAGCATTGATTTGTTTGTCAGATTTTAAATTTGTGTCAAAGATGATCCCAAAGTTGTTTTTTTTTTTAAAAAGACAGCTGCTCAAATATTCAATTACGCAAGTCTGATATTGACCCGAGAGGAAATCTAACATTGCGTCTGCTCTGAGGCATATTTCAGAATGAGTGACAGAGTGTATTATATTAAGTGATTAGTGAAGACCTAGAACTCATGTTTCTCTTTGCAATCCTCATCCGACCTCTTCCATACATTCTCCCTTGTAAGACTAAAAAGTAGAGCTTAGTCTTCAGCATTTTCACTGAGGCTTTAGTGCAGCGACGTTGCCTGCCTGTCACAAGCATGGACACTTTACTAGATTTGGTTCAAGAGGGTGGTTTGAAGATGTGGAACATGTGAGAGGCAGCCTCAAAGACAGCCAGAAGCACAGAGGAGGGGCAGTAATTGAAATGGGGGTGTCATTCATCAGATCGCACAGAGGCAGCCACAGTGTGGTCCAAACAGAGTGCTGCAGAGGATGTGTGTGTTTGAGAGGGCGTATATGTGTGTGTGAGTGGTTGTGTCAGCCAGCACAACAAAAAAGACTGTGGCACATCATTCTTCTTCGGCGGAGGGGCAGATGAAAGAAAGAGAAGAGAGAGAAAAGTGCACTCATTTATTTTGTCATTTTCTATTCTCCCCTTGGTCCTCAGAAAATCACCTCCCGTTTGGTTTAGGGAGACAAACAACTGGTGTGGTCACCTCCACATGGAACTCTCTTCCTCACCATGTGTGTGTCTATTGTTTTTCAAAAGCTCTTCTGTGCCATATACTGTACATCCAGTGGGAATCTTTATTATTACCTCTACAAATATATACATGTACATACTCTCTCATTCACGTACCCTCGGGGCAACAAAAGGGTGACATAGCTAGGAGGTAAAAGGGATCAGAGTACTATGGTTTAAGTAGCTGTACCTTCCCATCACTCAGCCATTCACACAAAGGAATTTAGGTTAAGGGCAGCCTTTGAAGAATGAATGATTTTTAAAAAAAATGTTAATGGCATATTACGGGTTAGGGTTAGAGGATTAGCTTTGAAAGATGCTAAATTCTGCAGTACTCTGAGGATATAAAAATAATGGACATGTCTACACTACTGTATTGAGCAAAAGTCCCGAGGCACCCCTCGTTTCTTTATATTTTGCTAGGAAAATGGGAAATAGGTGCAGCATTTTATTGAAATATGTGCAAACATACATGGAAAACAGACCACAACTCAAAAAGTCAATATTTGGTGTGACCACCTTTATTCTCCAACACAGCCTGAGCTCCTTTACTCAAGCTGTCTTGTAATTTCTTTAAACAGGCTTCAGGAATAGTTCTCCAGGCTTCATGAAAGATATTCAAATCTCTTCTTTAGATGTTTGCTGCACTTTGTTTGCCTCTCTGTCAGGATAATGTTATGGCATGCCTTTCCTTTATGATGGACTAATTTTCAGTCCAGTTCTTGTATAATTTGACATACCTCAGCCTTTTCGCAGTGTTTCTCTTCTTTAAGCATGGCTGCTTGACAGCCACCCTTCCACTGAGACCTGTGTCAGGTTTTTCCTGAATTTTCTCCTATTTCTTAAGACTTTTAGATGCATTTAATTTGCTGTAGATATTATTAGACCTTCTATCCATCTATCTATAATGATCTCTACATACATACACACATATATAAAGTGTGGATAGTTAACAGCTACCAAAATTAAGTAGGTACCTCTAACAAGAAGCAAAACTATGTGCAAGGAATGCAGTTTACTTTTTTTCATTATTCTCTTTTTTACCAGGAAAAATTAAATTGTTATCTCACTAATGTTTACATTTTAACTGTCAGATGCGATCATTTATTGTTTTACTATTGTATTACTTACTTACAGTTTACTAGCACTATATAGTGTATTACTACCACTATATTTTAGTCAATGACGTGCATGGTTCTCATAGCTTCAAAGACAGAAGGAAAGAAAGGCAAATTAAATCTGGTTCATACTGGAGTGTAACTGCATTTCTCAGCTGGCAGAAACTGCTGTCTGTGGTTGAAATGAAAAAAAAAATGGGGCAAAAGAATTACAGTTAAGTATATAACAATGCTGTAATATACTTATTAAGCCCCTGCTGCCCTCTTTTAGGTGCACCTGGTGTCTGTGCAGTAAGATTAAGTTCTTTCATAGCACAGTTTTAGGGCTATCTTAACCTTTTATCGCAAATATCATTGAACTAAAACTCACAAGAATGATTTGGTACTGCTTATTGTATCATCAGGTTGTTTTTTTTAAATATGATTTTTCTGACATGCACTTTTTCTCCAGGAAAACGCTTGATAACTTATATTTGGACATTTTAAAAAAAAATGAAATCTCGCAACATGCTAATTGTTTTCATGTGGGGATTTTCTCCAATTTCAATTATAATTTCCTGCACGTAAAGCTTCGCACACTTGTTAATAACTAACATGACAGCCCTGGGAAATATTTGCACATATCATAAAAATATACTTGAAATAATTATTTAAAAAAAGCCCTTTTCTAAAGTGTCAGAGTATCACTAACTATTAGGCCATTTTTAAATTACCGCCACAGTGCGGGGTACTGCTGTAATATGTAGATGGTATGAGGTCATTGAGGAGGGTGGGTGCTTATGTTGACCACTGAATGCTTGGACTTTGTCAGTTTGAATCTGATTAAGAGCAACACAGACAATTAGAAGCAAGTCTGATTATAAAGTGAATATCAGCATGTACTTAATGCGTGGCTCGGGTACTGTAACTGATGAAGAAATGCTTATGTGTGTGCACGTATGAGTTAATGTTTCATATTTGTAATGAACTGTGAAAGTGTGTGTGTGTGTGTGTGTGTGTGTGTGTGTGTGTGTGTGTGTGTGTGTGTGTTAAAGAATAAATCTGGTTACCAATTCACAACAAGTCCAAACACATTGTTGTTTTGATTATTGCATATTGACATGGTGTTGCTTTTATTCTGCAGGTTTTGGCAGAGTTCAGGGATCCTGTGCTTGACCTGAAACTAATAGACATGTTGGCAGAACAGCAGTCAGCTGGGACTGACACACGGAAGACAACGGAAGATAAAAATTCATAGATCACAGTAGCTCAAGAATCATTTGATGAACTGCATATTTTCTCTCTTACCAGCTGTTTTGCTCATAAAATGTTATTTCTGTTTTTGCGCTTTCTCTGACACCCAACAGTTATGTCTATGTTTTTATTTTCTTGACAGCCCATTGCACCACCAGCAGGATGTTGCCATTAAAGATTCAATGGAGCTATAAATCATATGTCATTGCAGGTGAAAATTTGTACAAAAAACAGTAGAGAAAAACTATTATATAAATATTTGGAGGTCTTATGTCTGGCAATAAAACACATTGTTATAACATGTAGAACTGTCCTCATCTGAAATGTCCCCAGTTTTGTATTTTTGTGATTTGCACCTCCTCATCTATCTTGCCTTCTTTCTGACCTGGAAATGAATTTCTGTGTACCATGTTGAATGATGCCTCAATAACTACAAGCATCATGTTGACAGAGGAGGAAGCGATAACCAAGGATGCACAGGTGTATCCTTTGCAGAATAACTTTAAATATATAAAATAGTCTTATAGCTTGAATTCAGGAGAACTATACAACCAGCTACTTTGTCATATTTTTCTCCTGTTGTTTTGGTCGTTAATTTCTGTCACACACAAAATGAAGGACAAAGTTTAAAGGCAGTTGATCAGCTTAACAAAAACGTATAATCACTTGTGATTTGGAGGACTCCCGCTGCCTCTGGTGTTGGTACCGGAGGAGCTGACGTGATCCCCCTTGGAATCCTTCGAAACAGAAGGGCTGTAGAAGTGGTCGAAATACATGGCACGCGTGTGTGGGTTAGATCTTGGATGCGGTGGGTCCTTGCCATCGGTGATCCTGGCTGTTTTGAGCTTTTTTTTTCTGCCCTCAAACAGCACTGCCTTCTTCCTGTTTACCCAACGTCATCGGACCTTGTCTTGGGTTGTGGACTGAATGTATCAGTGAGTGAAAATTGTGTTCTACCTATTTTAGACCATTTAGTAATTTTATTTGATACTTTAATTCCTAAATCTCCAGCTTCTGAGAGGGGAAAATTGGCCCTCGGGTCATCTCATCACATTAGCCCTAAAGCATTGCTTAGAGTTAACTTAATATGTTGGATCCCATTTTTATCCATGAATTATGTATGGTGTTTCGACTGTGCACTTTAATAATGCACTTCTTGAATTATTGGCGTCTGTTGCTTCTGTAAAGAAGTAAAAATATCATAAAATGAACCCTATGCCCTGGCTAAATGAGGAACTCATGAATTTGTGGAGAAATTGTAGAAAAACAGAGCATTGCTGGCGATGTTCCCGATTAGAAGTATTTCTACAGGCTTGGAAAGACACTTTGACTTGTTTCATTCATCGATGTCTGCAGCTAAAGCAATCTCATGAGTCATAAGCATAACTCAAAACATTTATTCAACACAGTGTCGCAACTTACAGAAAGTAAGTCGACTATCTGGTGTTTAAATTTGACAGCTCATGACTTTGTCTTTTTAGAGACAGGGCTGAAACACTTAGAAATCAGATTACTTGTCACGTTTAACAGGGGGACTCAAGCGCAGGACTCAGGTTCTTGAAAAACACAAGAAGAACTTTATTTTTACAGACACAAAGTACTATGTACAAATGTGCAGGGGTAAGGGCTCCGGGAAATCAAAGGGAAAACGGCAGGGTTAATCACACTCGCTCCTCTTCAGTCACACACTGCGGCTTTGCCAGCTTCACTCCACTCACTCACAAATCACTCCACAGGAAGACAGGGACAGGTCCAGGAGATCTGTTTACAAGAGAATACGAGTTGGCACGAAGGAACCCACAAAAACGAAGAATATTCTTTGAGCCGGGGCTACACTGACACAAGTCATTCAACGATCCGGTGACGAGTAGTATTGCTTCAACGGTTTATGTAGTGGCAGGAACACAGAGATGATGAGGCACAGGTGTTCAATCTCCCGCAGGTGCGTGGGCCGAGGGTGTGAACCCATAATGAGTTCCGCCCTGGCAGGAGAGAAAGAGCGAGAGAAACAGAAACAAAAAAACAGCTGTTCGTCTTCAGGCCGGTCTGCCGGGCCGTGACATTACTCCCTCCTTGGGCAGTTCATCAGGCTACTCAGCTGCTTTGCCCGTTGGTGTTGGTCAAGGGCTCTCTGACTTCAAGTTTATTTCCCTGTCTGGATTAACCAAGGTTGTGACCACAGCTTGATGTACAACCTGTTCTTTGGATTCTCTGCCAGCTTGGGCTATAAAGGAACTGTGGTCAGCATTAGGACCTTACATTCTGTTTTTATTAAATACTTCATTGACAAACGAAGTTTTCTGTGCCTGTTTTAAATCAGCAGTGGTAGTACCGATCTTGAAAAATCCTGGACTGGATGTTGACACAGTTGCAAACTATAGACCCATCTCACATCTAAGGTCTTTGAAAAAGTTGTTTTTAAGCAGCTAACTGACTATATCAGCAAACAATCTGTTTGAGCCATTTCAGTCTGCTGATAGATCAAACCACTCCATAGAAACTGGTTTAATCAAAATAGTAAATGATCTGTTGGTAAATGCAAACAATGATCGCACTTCAGTTTTATTACTGCTAGATCTAAGTGCTGCGTTTGACACTGTGGATCACTGTAAATTACTGAATAGGCTAGAACATTTTATCTGAGGACATTACTCCAGTACTGAAATTTCTTCACTGGTTGCCTTGTCAAGTTCAAGCAGATTTTAAGGTCCTGTTGCTCACTTACATGGCTTTAAATGGTTTGGCGCCTTCATATCTCTCTGACCTTTTGCACCTCTATGTTCCATCCCACACTCTCCGATCTCAGGATACTGGCCTTCTAAAGGTTCCTAAAGCCAGAAGAAAAACTACTGGGGAGCGTGCTTTTTCTTTTCATGCCCCATCTTTGTGGAACAACCTCCGTCAAGATATTAGGCAGGCATGCTTTGTGGTTTTCAAAGCTAAGTTAAAGACCCACTTGTTCACCTACATGGCTTAATTCTATGCCTGAAGTTTTTACTGGTTCTTATTGCTATTTCCTTTTGTTTTATCAGTTTTTAAACTATATTGTTTTTTCTGTATCCACAAGGATACATCCACAAGGGAATTCCACCTTGTGGATG
This sequence comes from Tylochromis polylepis, assembly GCA_015107715.1. Taxonomy (NCBI): domain Eukaryota; kingdom Metazoa; phylum Chordata; class Actinopteri; order Cichliformes; family Cichlidae; genus Tylochromis; species Tylochromis polylepis. The sequence goes on from VVHJ01017320.1 coordinate 11,813, forward strand.
TGGGTACCTTACCCTGCGGCTGACTTCCTCCACCTGTTCAGAGGCTAATATTGATCGACTTGCTTTACTCCAAAGAGCAGAGCATTTTGCAATGCTACTCCTATATACAGCCTCTGTGTCCGCACAGGAATTTAGATGTTTATCAACATCGCTTGTTGAAATCAGGTTAATTGTGTGCAATGCACATCTGTAGTGTGGAGGGAGGCTAAACTGTCCATCACCAGATGCAGTTGAAAGAGCTTCTATGACATCAGTAAAAGTCAGTTTATCATCATCACCTTTTTTATTTTCAGATTCAGACTCCAAGTCACAGGGCTGACATACTCTGAATGCTTTGGCAAAACTGGATGCAAACATCCTATTTTGCTAGTTTGATTAATCATAATAAACACAATCCAAGGTTTTTGTTTGAAACTATTAGCAGACTCCTTAATCTCCCTCAGTCTGCTTTCCATGTCATGTCTTCTAATGGCTGCAAAAAATTTCAGTACCATGTCACAGCAAAGTCTGTACCCTTTCTACTCTATCAAGTTGTCATTCAGTTCTGTTGCCCAAGTTTAAACTTGATCTCCCTGATATTGTTTCACACATGCTTCCTGCTCAACAGACACTCCTAAGTTTATTAAAGAGGTTCTACCTGCCATCTCGCCATTGGCTTCTCTCTATTATAAATCAATTCCTTTCATCGGGCTGCATCCCGGATTACTTTAAAACAGCTAGGGTCTTCTCTCTGCTTAAAAACACCCTCCCTACATCCCACTGATGTAGATATTTAAAAGCCAGTTTTCAAAATACCATTAATTTCAAAGATCCTTGAGAAATTTGGCACTCATCAGCTCTTTCAGTTGGTTGAAGGAAACTGTAACTTTGATAAATTCTAATCTGGTTACCAATGAAACCACAGCACTGATGCCACATTATTAAAAATAATAATCACAAATCATTAAAAATAATGGTATTCTTATGCCTTTGGATAAAGGTGAACATTCTACTTTAGTCCCAACAGACCAGATACCATTGATCCTCCCATTTTTATTAACAGATTACATATAACCAAGTTACCTAACTAAGTTAGTCACTAGCACAGCTCTCAAATAGTATTCATCATAATTATTAACTAATGTATATCCTCATTGCCACCCCTCATATATACTCTAGGGCACAATCCTTGGATCAATTCTGTTTTCTTTATATGTCACCCCTGGGTCATCTACTTTTAATTTTTTTTTTTTTTTTTTTAAGTTTTAAAGGAGTCTCCTTACAAGTCTTTGTCCTTCATCTAAGAAATATAGAAAAAAATCAAACCTATACTACCTTTCAATTATTTGGAAATTTTAGTACACAGTTTCACAATTTCTCCTGGATTGATTATTGTAACTCGCTTTTTACGTGCATCTCTCAGTCCATCCTTTCTCTTGTAGGTGCAGAACGCATCAGCAAGGCTACTAATAAACACTAGCTGGCACTCACATATCACACCGAATCTTGCCTCCCTTCGCTGGGTCCAGGTGAAATTCAGAATCTACATCATCCATCTATTATTAGCATAATTATTATAATAATTATTATAATAATAATTGTAAATGCTAATTATTATTACCAGTTTTTAAATTAGAAAAAAAGACTAAACAGAAGTACAGACAGCTTTAATCAATAAGTACTGGATGAACTGATCAGGAATTACTGTAAGCTTTATACTGACACGCCAAAATTCTCTGAGAGTATTTGCTGTATATAACAACCATTTGTAGACTAGTAGTAATTACTCTTATACAGGTTTTTTGCTTGTTTTAAATTTGTGCACTATTTTTTGTAATTTATTTATTTTTGTATTATATCTGATTCACTTTCTCTTGGTGACCCTTGTGCTGCTCTAACATGTGAATTTTCCCAGTATGGGATTAATAAAGTCTACGTCAAAACTGAATTTTGAACTCCTTTATAACAACATTTTACCTATCAACATTTCTAATTTGCAATTAAGACTATGAAATATGACATGTGACATATCTTCACCATTTGCAAGCCAGAAGAGTGACGGTTCTTAAGGAAAACTTGTTTCTTCAGATATGTGGCTGTTCTCAAGCCAGATGACAGGAGTCCACACACAGAAAAGATGTGCTCCGCAAATGCTTATGAAGCAGGGGCACTAACAAGATCCAAAGCTACGGGGACAAGTTTTGAATAGTCAGCCTCTTTTGAATTCCAGAAATGCAGTGGTGTCTCATTAAACACACAATGTTTGACCTCAGAGATAGACCTCTTGATTGCAGGTAACAGACCATCCTCATTTACACATGATATGTTAACCTCTACACAAGATGCAAGGAAGCTGTATTTCTCAAGGACAGTAGGAGAGACCCCTGTTAGAGTTTTTGTGGGCTCTGCGGTGTCAACATCATCCTGAGAAGTAGGGGCTGGATATATAGAGGTTTTGCGTGTAATGTTATGCGCACGTCGTTCAAGAGCTGTCTGCCATAATGGACGTGATAACCGGTAGCGATCACGTTCAGTAACTTATACGTTGTTTACCTAGAAATTATCACTGCTCCCCCCCACACACACATACACACACAGCCTATATTCTGCTGCACTGTTGGGTGCATCAGCACTGCTCAGTGTTAGTCATTGTTAATCTTTAACACTGACTAGGTTACTGTTAAAAATATAGCACTGTCAAAAGTGTTAATTTAACACTCAAGAGTGGACCCATATACACACGTTCTAGTGTCAATTTAACACTGGAGATTTTGCAGTGAAGCGGTCATGTCCATTAGCTGATCAACTGAATCATTTTCACTTTGTGTCTGGATACCCACCATGTCACAGTTCACTAGACAGGACTCAAAGCTGTGCAAGTAGAACAGGGTTTATTTCTAGCACCAGGTGAGATATGTACATATATACAGTGAATGAGGGTTGAGGGTTCCAGGGGTCCCAAGGGAAGGTCCAGGGCTGGGGAGGGAAAAACACTCACTCACGCTCCTCTTCAATCACTTCACTCAGTCCAGAAATCCACGCTGTGCCACACTCACACTCTCACTCATCCAGGCAGGGTCCAGGAAGGTCTGCACAAAGGAAGCAGAGAACACGATCACAGGAAAGAACCACCAGAAACGAACAGGTACTACACTAACTGAAGCGAGTACAATGATCCAGTGAGGACTAACACTCCACTAAGGTCTTAAATACCACCAGGAGTAATCAGCTGGGATGAGCCACAGGTGAGTAAGGCATGGGCGTTGAATCCAGGATAGCACAGAACCCTAGGCGCCGCCCTGGCGGAGAAGATGAGCACAACCACCAGAGCAGCATATGGTGGACCATGACTTGCTAGATATCCTTCATGACCTTTTTGAGGAAATAGTGCCAAGAGAGTTAGCATTATGTTTTCAAGGTTGTTTTTTTTTTTTCCAAGAGGTACTTAAGTTTGACTGTACTGAATAATATAATAACGTCCTCCATATAAGGCCTTGGACAAATTTAACAGTCCACAAGCAATCCCACCAAATTTTGCTGTTCTTAAAACTATAGGAGGAAATGCTTATGAAAATTGGGCCCTAATATCTCATTGTTGGTTCACGTGTACCTGAAGGTGATCCTGTTTGGCACCTTCTTCTGATTTTGAAGGACATTGTTGAGCTAGTGGTTGACCCTGTTCACACAGCACAAAGTATTCTCTACCTTGAATTTAAAATATCTGAACATTGTTTCAGATATTTGGAAGTTTTTCCTGACAAAAGACTGCCACCAAAACACAGTTTTTTTTGGAGCACTACCCTGCATTAATTGAAAAATATGGGCCATTGGTTGGAGTATGGACAATGCTCTTTGAAGTGAGCATTTTAAGCAAGTTGTGAGACACACTAACAATTTCAAAAATGTGTTGCTGACCCTTTCTACAAGACATCAAATGATGGTGGCATACCACATGCAATCAAAAGATGTGAAACCTGCCGTGCTTGTCACAAAAATATCCAGATTGCCTGTAGATATGCTGCATCCAGACATACAGGCAGATTTAAGAGCATGATCAACATCGCTGCCTTGTGTGCAGCTTGTCAGCACTGTCACCTACAGTGGAACAAGATACACTGCTGGGATGATCCTGTCTCAGGGTTCAACATGTGGACTACCAGACTTTGCTGAGATAATACAGATAGTCATTTTGGACAGTTGTGTATATTTCATTGTAAAGTTACGTGCTGCATGTTATGTAGAGCATCTGAGATCTTTTCAACTGGAGGACACTGGCAAGATCACTCTTTTGAAGCAGCAGAAACTTGGTGATGTGTGGCCCTTGGCTTCATACAATATGGGAGGAAAACACTTGGTAACCCTGAAACATTACATCTACTGTGAACTTTATGTAAAAAGAAAGAAAGAAAGAAAGAAAGAAAGAAAGAAAACTAAACTTGGTAACATGTACATCTCCAAGTATTTTTAATTTTTTTTTGCAACATTTGGTGTATTGAAGCCTGCTTTTCTTTTTATAGTGTGATCTCACCTGTTGTATAAATGAAAAGTAGTTAAAGACACCCCCCTCCCCCCTCCTCCATTATATTTGATTAATGGCTTATCCTTAAATACTGTTATAAACTGATAAAGTGGCAGGTGAAATGAAGTTTTGCTTTTATTAAAGTGAAGGGAATAGAAATTTAACTCTGCCCATTTACATTTTATTCTAGGTTGAGATGGAAGCAAAGCTCCGTGTAATTATTGATGACTAAATCAAGAAGTTGGTTCTTCCATCAGGGATCCCACCAACAGGAAAGGAGCTGCAAAGTGTTGTGAAGGATACCTTAGGGATTTCAAACAACTTCATTCTTCTGTCATGGTCCGGAGTCTGGTGACGAGGTGTTTATGTTTTGTGATTATTAATATTCATTGATTTAGTTAGTTTTCTGGTTATTGGTTATTATTTCCAGTGTTTAGGTGTTCTCTATGCCTCCCTTGTTTTGTGTCTAGTGTTCTTGGTTCTATGTTCATGTTCCCTGTTTTACTTTGGAGAGTCTTGCATCCTGTGCTTCAGTGTAATCTGTTTTGCTTCCTCCCGGTCTCGTCTCGTCTGATTAGTGTCAGCTGTGTCTCCCTCCTGTGTGCCATTTCCTCATTTCCCTCTGTGTGTATATATAGTGTGTGTTTACCTCTGTTCCTCATTGGACTGTCTGCGTTCTCTCCTGTGTGTCATCCCCTGTGGTTTCTTTTTTGGTTACTCCCTCTGTGTTTCCACATCTCTTTTGGCATTACCCTGGTCCTAAGCTTGACTCCAGCTGATGACGGTTTTGGCAGCCCCTGTGGTCAACTGACTACGACTCATCATATGCTGAGTCAGTTGTATCCATTGTAGACTCTGCTGCAACTACATCTTTTCAGGACACCACTATTCTCAAATGGCAGAAGACCACAAAACGATGTGAGCCCTGGCCAAAGCAGGGCTCACATTCCACAGTTTACATACGAAACTGAGATGTACCTGGAAAGAGCCACTGAGGAGTACAAAAAGAATGGAAATCTTCTCCCTAAAGTAAAGACTAGACATTCTCGAGAAGTTGGCTGAAACTATATTTACATTTACAGCCTATCCTTCAAGTGCACAAGTTAGTTATGTTGCTGAGGCACTTGTGACAAAATACCCTTGTCTCAAGGAACCTGGCTCTTTCTCAGGTTATTATGGCTAGCAACAAAGCATCAAATACAAGATGGCCAATTATCATACAAAGCTTGGAGGGTTTGGTGTTCCTGAGGTGACATGCAATGCCATGAAAAGCAAGAGTCCAGGTGACCAGAAGTCTGCAAGGAAAGTGAAAAAGCCCCAGAAAGCAGAGGTAAATTACCTTTCCCCATATCCAGCAGGTGAAGATGAAGACAGTCAAGAAGAAGAGAGGATTCAGTTGCTTACTGAAGTCAAGAAAAGAGATAACAACAAAGTCATAAAAGAAAAACTGGCTAAAGACGACATGAAATCGTCAAGCAGCATTGAGGACATCAAAGCCAGATGGCCAGCTTTGTTTGTTCAAGTAATTTGAGACTTTATCTTGTTTTATTTGTCTTTCAGCTGTAGGATGAGTTCTACAGGATCACCATAGTACACCTTGAATCCAAATTCATGTCCATGCTGGATGAGTACACTCCCAAGCTGTTGGCCCTTTTCCATTTCAAGGGGGGAGCCATGGGATTGAAGTTGCAGACTATCCTAGCCAAGGTATGTTCCACATAATTTCAGCTTGGAGTTTAATTTGAAGAATTTTGTTGCCAAATTACAAGACTGTCATTTGCATGGCAGATAACTGCACTAACTTGTTTGCATGTTTTTGTCAGTGCAAGACGACGTCAGGAAGTTTTGGAACACTGATATAATTAACATTCTGCCACGGTTCTGCGTCATTTTTCCCCAGCATTTTGAGTTCCTTATGTTTTGGTATGATTCTGTACTCTGGGTTATGTTCTGATTCTCTTGTTGTACGGTGATTATTATTATTATTATTATTATTATTATTATCCTGTGGTTTGGTTTAGGTTTTTGTTTATGGAGCCCCTCTGTTTCTGTGTCTAGGTGTTCTCTGTGTCTGCCGTGTGTTTCCTGTTTTATTTTGATAGTCCCTGTGCGGTGTGTCT
>VVHJ01017322.1:3160-13658 GCA_015107715.1 Tylochromis polylepis
CCACACGTCTTTCCCCGTCTCGCTCTCCCTCCGCTTTCCTGTCATTTCTTCACTGTATCTGTCAATAAAGCTGAAAAAGGCCAAAAATAAAACAAAACAAAAAAACACAACCAAACCGCAGGCCTGTCTGCGCTTACTCTGTTATTGTGCTTAGCATCTCTGTTGCACAAGAAGGAACAAATATTCAGCTCTTGGAACCATTTTAGCGAGCTTGGTCCAAAATGAATTATTTCGGCACCAGTTGGATGGATTGCAAGAGAAATGATGTTTTTTCAGGCTCTAAACAGGATAAAAACCTTTGACTGGTTACTCATCTAACAACTTTATTTCATTAGCACAATGCGGTGTCTTATGTAAAACTAAAGACGTTCTCATACAGCCTCAGCAGTATCTTTACTTTGTGTGTTAATAAGCAGATATTAACATGCTAATATAAACTCATAGTCTGCAGTAGCATGCATGTTTAGATTAAAGCATCACATGGCTGTAACCTAACCTGAGTCAAATTGTTAGAACTCACTTGACCAGCGTAGTTCATTCTGATTTAAAAATGGTGACGATGCATAAAATGGATGACTTAATTTTTTTGGTCAATCTAAAAATGCGTTAATTCTTAACTATATTGGACATCAAGACGAGAATTTGAATCCAGAAGTACAAAAAAAAAAAGAAGAAGAAAAAGAAAAAGACAAAAAGACAAAAATAAAACAGGGACATTCTTTCCACCACATTTCTTACTATGGAGGTCACTGAAGAGACCCAAAGGATGCTCCTCCACTATCATCAACACAAGGTTACATCTGCACAGTCCCAGGGGAACAATACAGATGATTTTTACTACCAGTCAGCATTACATTACAAAATGATACATTTCTGGAGAAAAACCACAAACCTCCAGTGTGGAAGTATCAATCAAAATCTTTACACTCGATCCCTACATAATCTGCGGACCAGCGTTTACCATCTATGGCTAAAAATCAGAAAATATTTTTTTGCATCACAAAACAAAGTAAAGCATAAATCTTCTGCATGGAACTGGTTTACCATATAAGGGAGATTTTCTTCTCAGTTGATCATCTATCTCTGCAAATGGTGATAATACAGTATGGCTTCTGTAGTGACTGTTTATCTCCATAGTGTCTCAGAGAGTCTCATAAAACACTGCACTGTCTGCTGCTCTGTCCAGCTGACAAGCACCCTGCAGGGACCGAACATTTATTACTCCCCGGGCACTTCTCTCCGATGCATAGCTCCGACTTTACATCACCGAGGAAGCAGCTGCAAGGGGTTTAGTGTTCTCCTAGCATGTGGAGGATGAGGAGAGCGTGGAGGAGGCAGGATGATGGTGGTGGGGGGTTACCAGCACCATACTGATCTCCTGTGTAACAAAAGCTGACTTGCATGAATCCTTCTGTGCTACGGCAAATCTCAGAGTCCACAGCTAATTACAGAAAGTGTCAGTGAGGGGTGCGAAACCAAAACTCAGGGTCACAAGCACTCGCATCCATTTATTTAAAGGCATCCAGTGTCTCTCTCAGTGCTGGGAGGCAAATGTCATTACCACTGCATGCAGGACACAATATTAGGACTGTCACAATGTCAAATTTATGCTCATTGTGGCCACAAAATGCCACAATAACAGCATTCAAGTAATTTCTATTAATATTTTCGGGGAAAGACAACTATCACACAGACACATTCACTGATGGATGCATTAGAGGCACTTTGGGGTTCAGTATCTTGGGTATAATACCATCAGAGTCAACACGCTACTCTGCTGACAAGATTTTACAACATGGCCACTTACCGTGGTGATTTTTCATTGATGGCGTTGCTTCCCTGCAGGTCTGAGAGTGGCGTACGTGGACTCTTTCTAGTCACACCTGATCACGAATAGACATGTTGGCATCATGTGAAAGAACACGCACGTACAGACCAAATAAATACGTCACACAAACCCTTCCAGAGAAAAAACACACTTCTGACACAGTGTGACACGCAAGTGTTACTGCAGTGATTGTTATGTGCCTTTTTTAAAATTGGAAATACTGCGGCTGAAGTAACATTTAACGTAGATTTGTGCGGTTAATAGCAAGATTGTTAGTGCCAGATGATTTGAGATGATACTGAAGCATTATTTAGTTTAGTCTGGCCTGTAGGTTTGCTTAATACCATGATTAGCAATTTAAAATACTTAATTATGAAACACTTTTTCCCCACAGTCAATTATCTACGAAAGCTAAAAATCTGAGCAAAATGGTATTCGAATTACTTTTGCATACTTTATATAAAAGATAGATGTAGCCACTGATGTCATGCCATGGTTAGAAAAGTCTTGAACTGAGCATTTTTGTCTCCTGCCATCTTTGTCTTTTGAAAGTGTGGGATAGATTTGACTGGGGAAAAAAAAAAAGCCAATCAAATTGCAGCCAAGTCCTAAAACAAGGGAGTCAAACATAAGGCCCGGTGGCCAGAATCGGCCTGGCAAAGACTCTAATCTGGCCCACTGGAAGGCTTAGATGAGGAGGGCATAGATTTTGAAATAAAGACCTCCCTCATTGCCATTCATACTATACCAAAGTAGTTAAGTAATAGATAAACAATTAAATCACAGAAGATTTCTTGTTTTCTTCCCCCCTTATCTACCATAAAACTTTGTTTTTTTATAGTCGTTATATGGTGCTAAAAATAATAAATCTGTGATTTAATCAAAACATTGTGTTTTATAAATGCAGCACTGTGTGGGCAATGAGCTACCAGAACTTTTTCTTTTTTTCTGTAATTTTACACATGAGGAAAAACTGATTTGTACTGCTGTACATATTTTTCTTATATTAAGACATCCCAGGGATTAAACATTTAGTTCAATGTTACACTGACTGTGTTTCTACATTGGCTTCACTATTCAGATCCAGAGGCTACATCTACATTTTATACACAATCTACAGCTGCTTTGTTACATCACTACAGTGCGATGGTGGGCGTTGGTAGTGATAAATTTGTAGTGACGTATATTATATACCAGCATTTGTTTTGAACCTACAGCCAATCAATTACAGTGCTGAAATCCTACAACTCTAAAGTGTGTTAGCCTACTCATAAAGCATTCTTCGACAATGTACCGTTTTCACTTTCATCACTTTGTACATTTTCACTCTCATCTGGAGCTGCAGGGTGGCACAAGACAACAACAAAAGACACAAACACATTTGAGTACCATGAAATGTTTGTAGAAGAAAAGTGACCCTTGTGAAGAGTGTGTGAGGTCGGCTGTATGTCCTGCACCACATGTAAAGCTGCCTGTGAGCCAGTTAGATGTGTACATTCGTATCACATCTGTGTCCCCAGCTATGCCAGATACGCCCCTTGGTCTTTGATCACCATCACCAGCTGATGTGGGGTTAGTGACAGTGGAAAACAGCTGATTTTAGACATGTGTTGGTGGACAAGCAACTATATCCAGTGCCCAACAGACAAAATTGTACATGACAGTGGATCAATGTGCTATTGCTAAAAAAAAAAATAAAAAAAAAAGTTTGCTGATAGAGCAAGATAAAAATGCAGTTCTCTGCATGCCTTTTACTAGCACAGTGTAAGAATACAAGTGAAGAACATGCAAGACAGGAACAAACACATGCAGGTGCATTAGAGAGAAAGAAAGGGAGACAGAGAGAGTAGAGACCAACAAGCATCTAGTCTAAAGTAAGCATCATAATTCAAATCACAACCCAGGAACTGTGTCTCTTTAGGTTTGGATATTCTTATTGGTATTGTTTGGCTTTACTTTGCCTATAGTACAGTATAGAAAAGTAGTCAGTGTTGGTCGATCCTCTCCCTACAGTTTCCCCAAGTCACGGTATCAGATGAAAGTAGGAGGAGTTATTGTATTGGCAGCCTTACTGTACTTCTCCTCTTTGCATCTCTGCAGGATCTCTAAGCTTCTCTGATGCACAGGGTGATGCAGAAAGCTAAAACTATCCACACTTTTCAATACTGCACAGGGAGCAGCGTCATCATGCCCTTGGAGAAGCAAAACAAAAGAAAAAAAAAGAGAGAAGACAGAAAAATACACAAGGAAAGAGATGGGAAAGAAAGAGAGAGAGAAATGACAGATTAGACAGCGAAGAAGATGAGATCAAGAGATTCAGTCGTCTACTGGAGAGATACCTGTGCAAGAGAAGATGATTGACATTCAAAACTGACGTTGGTGGCAGCAGTAGGGAGACCTGTCTTTATATAGGCGTTTGCCCCCCAAAGGTATTTCTATACATCGTCTTCTAGAGGTTTTTTTTGAGTGAACGTATTCTATTATAAGTTGGTGGTAGCATTCAAGTTTATAAAACTCAAATCAAAAGTAAGTCAAAAACAAAACTGTGTCTGTGTAGAGATGGTTTAGAAGACACGTACCAGATTCCTTTGGGTGACACAATATCTTTAGAGTTTAGCTGAAAAGATTTCTAAAAGATATCTAAAGAGAAGCGAAAGATAAGTAACTTCTAAAAGAAAACTCTAGTCCACATTACAACATCTACACTTCATGTGAAGAAAGGATGGAGAGGATGCAGAGCAAAAGTCCGATTCATACGCCGGCAGGACTGAAAGAACATCTGATTGCAACATCTACTGCATCTGAAGTACAGCTAGAGCAAATTCTAAGGGCAAAGAAGGCATTCACAGAAAGCCAAAGCTGAGAGAGAGAGAGAGAGACAGAGCAAGAGCTACTGTCATTACACTGCAAACCTACTAGCACTTTGCACACAGACTACAGAACAGTGACTGCATAGTGAATACAAAATCTGGCTGAGATAAACATAATGAACCAAGATGCACAGCAGGTTAGCATACGGTACAGTACATAGTAGCAAATTTTATCTAAACTGCAAGCTATGGAGCTTTTCCCAAAGTAATAAAGTGCACTGACACTGTAAGACAGGTGCACAGATATTTTCTGATGACATTATGTTTTAGAAGCTTTCTTGTGCTTTGCTAAGCTCATAGGTTTACCTCTCAGTCTAGGACATCTTTCCCTTCACAGACCATACTTTCCCCTCACTGCTAGAGTTTAGGGTGCAGATAACTATAGAGTATGTCAACCATTAATGTATTGGTGTGGGTTCTTACCAGTGTGTTTCTTGTGCGTGTGTCTCTTTCCAGCCTGCCTGAAAGCCACCAGGGCCCTGAAGTATGCACGGAGCACTGCCCAGCGGAAAGTTGCTGACGGATCGATGCCGATAAGCCCGCAGATGAAGGCGTTTTTGCTGCTCTTTAGTAAAGCTACGATGTCCGGGCGCATGTGATCTGTGTTCTTCTCCCTGAAATCCTGCGCATGTGTGTGTGTGTGTGTGTGAGATAAATATATATATACACAACACTGTTCAGAAGTATTATGTACCTTAGTGCTACAGCTCCTGCCTTAGCACTTATGTTCTTGTTGTGAAGGTCACACATGTAAAAAAGACTGGCTGCACAGACTGGTTCTTAAGAGAGTGAAGATGGCACTGACCTTGACACCGTACTTGACCTTGCCGGCATAGTGTCGGATAATAAAGGCAGGCTCCATGACAGCAGGGAACTCGATGTAGCTGTTTCCTTCATGCTGTCGCTTGAACTTATCCAGCAAAGTCTGGTTGGTGGCTTGAGGGAAACTGGAAAACGAAACGAAGAAGCGTGCGCTTTGAAGAACAACGGGTTTTACATTTGTTTTTAATATCAAAACACCTCATGAAAGGAAACTCGAGAATGAACTCTTGATGAAGTTGATTCAAGCCGCCAACTATGTCTTAATGCTGTAACATGAATCACACAGAAAATGTTCAACAGATTTCGGATGTTATCCACACGGAACATGATGAATTCAAGTTATTATTTTTTTCCACCACTCTGTGTAGTTACTACAACTGTATTATATTATAGCAGAGCATAGCGGTGGAGACGTGGGAAGCCAATATCATCTGATCTGTAACCACTTTTGACATTTTAACCTCTCTTGCCACAGGTTGAAGATTATCCTTTTAGGCTGACTTCAGTTCATATATCTCTACAGTGCGTCAGTATCAAGAGCAAGCAATTTTGCAGAAAATCAACAGCTTACAGGAAGAGGAGAGAGGGGAAGAATGAGACACCAGGGGTTCTGGAACAGGGTGAAACCTGAGCTATGAAAACCGAGCAGCTAAAGAGTCACTGCCTTCCAGCTTTGCCTTACAGGAGGAATTTGATTTAATGTCCAAATGAAGAATAAAGGGAGTTAAAGAAGGAAATATTACTTTTAAAATAGTCACAGTAAAGCGATGTACCCGAAAACACCATATTTCACTGCGGTTTAGCAGATATAGGTTCTGGGTAACTCCATCTTGCTTAACAATTTAGAAAAATCAGACAAAATGTAAGTGTATTTGTCTGAAATGTGATAATGTTCTTATAAAGTGCAGCAGGAGTCATACTCAGAATCTTGCACAATGTTTTCCCATTGAGCATAAAAGAAAAATGGTCCACTCATAAGGCCAGGAGAGATGCAGTGATGTTAGCATTCGCTCTGAGTGGTGCTTCAGACAAACAAGAGTCTGTTAGCTACTCCAATTTATTTCAGTTCATCTCTATTTTGCTATTTGTGTGTCATATAGTAATTTCTCTACATAAAACTAGTTGCTCTGTCTGTGTCTATCATTTGGTGCTCTGCCACAATACCAAAACTGCAAGCTTGAGGAGGCCAAGAAGGCATTGTGCATTTTTAACAGCTGTTTTATTTCATGCTAATATAAAACCTGTGCAGAGGACACTGTCCAGCTGCAGTGCTTCTGCAGCTGGATCTCTGCAATAGTGCGGAAACACTTTATGTTCAGTGCCTTGCTGATTTTAGTATTTCAAACACAAAACAAAGATCAACATGAGAAGGCAGGGGGAGAAGGGTATCAAACACCACTAAGATCTCGAGCTGTAATGAAACCAGTGATTTTTCAGTTGCAGAATAACACCTGCCAATTTTAACTCGTCCCTAGCACCTGCTGAATTATCAGGTAGTTTACTACAGTAAACCTAAACTGAATTTCTAAAGAAGTAAACCAGTCAAACTGGTAGGCAGACATAAATACTCACTTGCACTCTTCATCCAGTAAGTGGAACAGCGCTGTGGGCTTCTTACTGATCAGGTTGATGCAGCCTGTGTTGTCGATGTAGTCTATGTTTCGCCAGCTGATGCCCTCTACCCTGTATTCCTCCTGCAGGGTCACATTATGTACAAACAGAGAGCTCAGGATCAGCGTCACCTTCAAGAATAACTTACTTCACAGAACTGGAATTTGATGAGCAAACTGCAGACGTCTTCTTTAATGCAATGAAGTAAATGTCAGCAGCTTGCTGTATTAAAATACTGAAGAGTTTGTGTATAATATTAAAAATATATGTATTGGTGTTGTCCTTTATTGCGTTGCAGCTGTTGAGAAACACAGACACTTTGTTATAGTGGGTTTTAGGCCAGCAGCTGTTCACTGCATGTGACATTACAGACAGCATCCCAAAGCGCTCATAAAATAAATTAATTAATAAAAATCATTAACAACATACAATCAAAAGCAGAGAATCAGTTCTAGGTTGATTAGGCTGTTTTAAATCTTACAGTCAGAGTGACTATCTTGTTTGTATGCATGGTCGCCGGGCCCGCTGGTTTAATAATGAAAGAATCATTCGGAGTATTTATCAGTATTACTTCCTTATACATGTTATTTTCCTGTGTTCCTGGGAAAGATTTAACCAATAAGGACTTTAATCCAGCAGAGGTTTAATAAAAAAAAATCTTTTTCTCTTGTGTAATCTCTTGTTGGCCTAAAGTCATGAGGAGGAAAAATATGCAACTAATTACTGCTGTTTACTTTGAGTTCACAGGAAGAATATTTAAAAAAGGAAGTCAAACTTACTTGGAACAATTTAAAGTAAACCTGAAAGGCAAAGTGCTGTATGCTGCAAATCAACTGAGTAAACGGCTGTACGGTTATTGCTTCTGGCCATATGCACAGGAAAAATGTCATATGATTAACAGACATAGACAAGGTCTAATCAGAAGTTTCTGACAGCAGATGCATAAAAATAAAAAAAACACCTGATTAAAATTTGACCGATCTCACATTCAAGGTCATCTTCTCAGGCTTGTCCGAACAGCTACTTTTACTGCCTGGAAGCCCCTTTCTGACCACCTGCACTATGTGCCCTCCATACTTTCAGTCGAAGATTCCAGTTTTCAAGCCCAAAGGCGGCGTGTCAGGTGACTGGGAGCATGCTCGTCATTTTTTTTTCCAGAATTCACAAGATTGTTCACATTGGATCTCTAACTCGTCATGAGATTGCCAATGTGAGCTCTAGTGTAATGCACTGCGGCCTCTGAGGGTGAACATTCAAAGAAAACTATCTGAAATGTGCATTTGTGCCTGTGACAGTTTTCACTCATCACCTGGGCTGTGTGACAGATTTGGCCCACTTTCCAAAAATGAAAATCAAGATGAAGGGTCACACTCTTAAACTGGAAGATCCAGCAGCAAGTGCAAGGAAACATAAGTTGACTTCTACTGAGAGATCGAAAAGTAATACCCATGTTGGGTGTTACTTTTAGATGGTCCAGAGGTGCATGAGAAGATGACCTTGAATGTGAGATTGTCTAAATTTAAATCAGGTTTATAGATTTTATTTCAGAACTTTTTGATTGCATCATATAAAAGAAATACAAAATCCTACAACACAGTCTTTCACAGTCAGAACTTTTACCAACCAAATAATGTGACAAATTCCATTCATCTCTTATAAGAGCTTCTTTTGTTGAGTACATTACTAAAGCCAGGATTTTACTTTAATCTCTTAAAACTGCACACACTCAGGTGACAAAGTGTGCATCTGTGTAATCCCGTATATTGCGACATACTCAGCTCTTAAACACAGGTGACTTGACTCAAATCTTTGGTAATCGCTGAGTTTTGGTTTATGGGGGTGCTGTTTCTGACTTTTTTCTGTCGTAATGTCTGGAATAATGCAACTCCCACCACCCACGTGCGTTTAAGTCATCTTCCCATAAAAACTATGATTCACTTTTATTTTGTCTGTATCAGTAAAAACCCCTAAAATGTATCCAGAAGATGCAGAATCAGCTTCTTCACCGTGTTTCTACTGAGGGCTGTCAAGCTGTTATACAATTATTATTTCATTATTTTAACTCAATAACCATTACAAATAAAAAGTCATTCCTTTATATATTTGGTGTACAAGTTTCACCTTTATGAATAGAGACGCACACAAAAAACAGACCAAACAAAAACTGACCATTTAAATGGAAGTATTTTCTTACCAGATGTGTTTTCATTGAATGGAACAAAATGTGAAAACAAACAAGAGAAATATCCACTGACAGAGTTCTAAAAAGCGGGATATTTAGGACATATTTTGACCAGTATATTGGGGATGACAGACTGGTATTTTCTCAATAACGGGGGAACACAAAAGAATGTGTGGTTAGACCACTAAAGTGTTCAACACCACTTTCATCATTTAACTTAAAAGAACAAACTCTGCTGCCCATTTTAGAATATCCAATGTTATAATGTTAAACAGTTCACATCATGTCAAATTCACATTTTCTCCTTTGTGGGTAAAGTCTTGCTGGTTATTCCATTTATTCCATGAATAAATATTTCAACTACAAGTATAGTTAGTGACTGATTGTTAGCGAGTGACTAGATGATGAAGTGATTTCACAAAGGTGCACCAAGACAGGCATTTCTGTTCTTCTGTTTAACCCCTATCTGCCCCAGCCGAGTGACTCGGTGGTTGACAGGTGCATGGAGATATACACTGGAACTGTAGCTGAGGGGGTGAAACACCAGTTACAGCAGCTTACTTCCACTCTGGTTGAAGTATGCCCGCTCTTGGTGACCCTGCCATCCTGGCTGAATCACGGAGTTTTCAAACTGCCTATGTTCTGTTCACTTTTACACACAATAATTTCACAGACCTGTTAAAGAGCACGTGGGTGGTATAAGGGTCAATATATTGTGAAGCGGTGCATCAGAGCTGGCCTTTTTATATGCTATGTCTCTGCCAAAATATACACAATACAGTCACTGCCACAGATATAATTTGGTTTACCATCAAGTGTTGGGCCTGAGGTGCACCGAAGGTGGAGAGTAAAGCTGAGCAATGGCAACAATGTGCCAATCCATGTACAGACTGCAAGCTTTACCCAGCAGAAAGTGGATGGACATTGCTTCTGTCATTTCAGCACGGCATGGTGTGGAGCCACATGGTATTACATCACACAGCCTGTAAGTTAGCAGGTATATTTAAAATTCCACAAAGTCAGACTCATGCAGGGCTGGACTGAATATTTTCCCGTTTTCCAGGTCAAAATTCACATAAGGTGAAAGGACATTTTGAGGAACGGAAATTGACAAATTCTATCCTCCTCTGCACCTCAGGGGAAAAAAATATATATATATCTAAGATGTGAACACTGCCAAACTGA
>VVHJ01017322.1:13678-25784 GCA_015107715.1 Tylochromis polylepis
CTGCCAAACTGATAACATTTTCCCCATTCGCCCTGTTGGATTTTATTACTCCCCCCCTCCCCCGCCTTTTTTTTCTTAATTTGGAAAAACAGCATGTGCAAACCCAAATAATGTTCCGTTTCTTAAATTTCTTTAGGAAATGGTAGAAAGGGGGAACGGATGACATCAAAACAATAAAAGGAAATCCAGAAGGACAGCCAGAGAAATATCCAAGCAACACCAAAAAAAAACCTACACAAGCACTTTGACCACAAAATACTACTTTTCCAGAATGCAACACAAACACAGAGGTTGAAGCGCTCAGGCTGGAATTAATGGCAAGTGATTTTCCTTGAGATTTGAGGGTTCATGCAGTAACCAGTAGCACAGGAAGTACTGTGGGATTATAAGGAATAACAAACACTGAACGCTGTCTCAGAGTCTTATTAAAAAGAAGTCACATATTATAAGATGGTGATGTTAAGCATGCCTAAATAAATATGAACTTCTCAAACACACTAAAGATTAAGGCTGACCCCAGACTTAAAACTGAAATATTCAGCCTGCTCTCATGGGGCTCTCAAAACTGATGCTGGGAGTAATGTTGCAAGTAGGCTACATGAAATCACGCACACTTGGCGACATGTTGTTCCTTTAAAAATCTTTCAAACATTTGCTTTTGGGTCACTGAATAAGCCATCGGGCCATACAGCAAACAACCAATCATTTAATCTAACCTAATATCCAAAGTCTTTGAAGCCCTCATTTACACGTTTTTTTTTTAGACATTAGCAGGATGACTGCAAAAACAATTATAACACAGAGGGAAGACGTGGTTTGTGAATAAATGCCTTTGCGCAAAACAGTAATGACTAGAGACAAAGACCTTCATGTGGTGTATTTCATGGTTTTCGAGCAGCCCCAGCCTCTCAAAACATGTCAGGGCAGGCAGCTGATCCCGTCAATCTCAAGGTAAACACACTATTTAACTTGCAGGTAAATCTTACAGATCTTGACTTTAAAAGGCCCTTTGAAGTTAATCAGCTCACTTAAGAAAACACACATCCTCACTTGTGGTGGTCACAGGGTGACGTTCATCTTTCTTAGCCCTGTTGCACTAAGTGTTGAAGAACGTCTTGTGGTGTATGTGCACTTCCTTGTAAATGGCCGCAGTCAGAACTTAGTTGGACAGATATAACAAAATATCCACGGCAGCTTAAAAGGATAAGGATAGGGAAAGATGCATGTCCTGCTTTGGTTTAATAAAGGACTCACCTGTTCAAGCTTGAAGATGTGCTGATTAAAGTAATGCTGGAGACGTTCGTTGGCAAAGTTGATGCAGAACTGTTCGAAGCTGTTGTTCTCATAGTCTTCGAAACCAAAAATGTCAAGGACTCCAATGGACAAGATCTGAAGAAGACACCAGCAGAAACAAATAAATGAAAAATAAAAACTGAATCTGTAATAAGAGTCTTCTCTTTAGTGCTCAAACCAGCCAACAAGCCAGAAAAGTTGATCTGTAGATTTATTTATTTTTTTTGAGTAGAGTGGATGTCTAATAAATTATTGTTTTGAAAGACTGAGATGACTACACTCATGTGTTTTTAATATTCTGTGTCATCTTACCTTGGTGGTTTCCATCAGGTCTTTGATGTTGAGCAGAGCGTGGTTGATCCTGAAGACAATCCAGTCAAACAGAGCACTATACAGAGATTTGGCCATAGAGTCTCTCACTGTACCAGCCTAAAGGCAAACATACAGTATCACTGTCAGCTGGTAATACTTCAGTCAACACCATCAAGAAGTGGAAAGTAGGAGCGCCAGTTTCTATGTGCATGTACTCCTTAAAAAGAGATGCCAATCAAGTTTTATTAAAAGTGAAGAAGAGGCGGTTTTCACTTGTAATTTGCATTAACTGTACTCATTTGATCCAAGTTGTTGTACACCATGTTTCATATTTTTTCCTCATGCAGTTTTGACTGTTCTGTCTTTTCAGTCATTACATTACTCCTGAGTATTTCCCCCAAAACTCAGTGTGCCACACATCTGTTTTACACATTAGAGTTTGGCCTTGAGTACCTTCCCTCTTAACACTGCACTTATTGTACAAGCCCAGGAGAATAAAATGAAAGGAGGTCTTTAAATACAGAAAATAAAGCTGATTTGTAATGGTCAAAATGTAAAATGGCCCTGTATGAACTGTGTTACCTGAATGTGAATCAGCATGTGGAGACAGTTGTATTTCTACTTTAAAAAAAAAATAAAAAAAATCAACCACTTATACTTTGACCCAAGCGTAAATCACATTCCTGGAGTCCTATCACACATG
The DNA here is from genome assembly GCA_015107715.1 of Tylochromis polylepis. NCBI lineage: Eukaryota > Metazoa > Chordata > Actinopteri > Cichliformes > Cichlidae > Tylochromis > Tylochromis polylepis. The sequence goes on from VVHJ01017322.1 coordinate 15,987, forward strand.
CTTTTATTCTGAATTTTTGATGGAAAATATAAAACTGGATATCCTAAGATGGAAAAAACAGATACCAAGGAGAGAGGAGACAGTCTTCCTATCCAAATACATCTCTGACATCTCAACCAAAACATGTTGGCAGACTGCGCTGTGCAACAGCAGGGCGTCGCTGAGTCATTATAAATGTCATTAGAGAGGATTGCACTCATCAGTTGCACTCTGATCTGTCAGCTTGTGATGGATGGAGGTGCAGAAGTTCAGCTTTAAACTCGAGGCCCAACAGAAATATCAGCTGTTATAAGCTAAGCATGGACTCAATATATTTTTGACCTCACTGCTGGCAATACCAACATGACATTCAGGCAACAAGTATGAAATATTTGGATGATAAACTAGTAATATTTTTATGTCACAGTTCGAATCGCAATACTGGGGATTTAAAGGCTTGGATTGATTGAGAAACAACAGAGTGATCAATTTTGTGTCTTCTTTCATAAAAGCAAAGATTATTTGGCAAAAGCTTCCTTGTCAAATTGTGAAGAAAAGCTTTTTAATTCCTGTATCCGCTGGAAAGATTTGACCTCGCTGCAGCAAAGAAGAGCCGCAGACTTCACAAAGAAAACAACCCACTGAGTGGCTACCCCAACGCAAGAATCCCTGGTTTCTAAACAGTTAAGCAGGATATTTTTAACATTGTCAGACAAAATATGTCTTCTGTGTGTCAGGAGAGCCTATCGGGATCTCTGTACGTACTTGTACGTACTATAGTTTAATAACCCAGGAGCTTTTCATCATTTAGAGGAAGCAGGATTTAAAACATTCACTTGTCTCATAAATCTGACCAAATGGAGAATATTCAGTACAGAAACACTCAGACTTCTTTGAGGTTTTCAACTGTCTGACTTCAGTTAACAGGCAATGGGATTGTTGAGACTGTTAGAGCAATATTTACTCAAAGACCACCCAGTGTGCTACCACAACAATCACTGTTTGTTCATATAAAATGACTCCTAAATATCCAGCGGGCCATTATGAGGTTGTTGCTGTTTTGGTGGGAATGTACAGCACAACACAGCACTGCACCATCTTTTTGGAGAGTCTGTGGTAAAATACTGCTGAGACTGCTGTAGGCTGAAAATCTGTGCTGCAAAACAAAACAAAAAAACTATTTAACTCAACTCACGGCCTGTGTGTGCAAGATCTGACATCAGCAAGTATGAAATACTGAGGGCATCGTGATCATTTTTAAAGTCTATGTGTATTTCAGCATATGTAAAAAAAAAAAAAAAAGTATCGGGGGCTCTTTACACCCTGTATTCGTGTTGCTCCCTCTTCTCTTTCAGATGGCTCTCATCTGCAGACCATGATGTGTTTGTTTTCAGAGAGGAGGTCCCATGAAAACTCTAGAGGGACTTGAAATGCTTTCCCTTCCCTCTAAACAGACTGAAGGACTTTGTGCATGTGGGTTTGTGTAAGTGCGCACTGCTGTGACTCAGAGCCCTCACTTGACGCCACTAAATGAAGAAGCTGCTGAGAATCAGAGTGAGCAGGAGGAGATCCGGTACTGGTGCTTGCTTTTCTGTAAACACAGCCAGGTCAGACTGAAGAGCCACGACTACAGTGCCATTGTGTTCAGGCTGGATGTGAAAATACTCAGAAGAAAAAGAAAAAAAAAAGGCATACTTTTACCTATGCGCCTTCAAATCTGGCATTATACTGAGTAAATTGGTACAAATGCCAGAAAGCCAATAAAAAAAAAAAACACTAAATATTAATTGCCTACTAATTCACAACACATCAGTCATGAGCCTGTGTTTACTTTCACTCTGTGCTTCACACAAAGAGAATTTCAGACATGCGGCAACTGATCTCTATGATCGCTTGAAAAATGACCAAAAGTTCCATTCTGTTCCTGTCTCTGACTTCCTGCTCTCTACCATTTGACGTGGCTTCCGTTAAAAATAGACTCTGTGCATATTTTTAGTAAGGCGCAGAGCCGCTGAAATGCGGCGGTGGAATCACAAGAATTGTCTTGAGTGGCCACAATCAACTCTGGAATGCAACGCGGCTGCCCAAGGCGCGATTCAGGCCTTAATTTGCCATCAGCATTAGCCCACCTACCTAAAGCAAGACAGCTCACACATCTGGACATGTTCAAAAGAGCCCATGTCACGAAGCGAAAGGAACAGGCAGAAATTTGTAATGTGCAACAACCAAAAGGGCTTCAACTTGGCAGAAACATCTGCATTCCTGCTGCTCAGAGTAGGTAGACTTTATTGTGAATGACTTATCAAGATGTCTTTGCACATTTTGATTTGCAGCTTTACTGTTCGAGAAGCTGCAAAGCAGCTCCAGTCTCACCTCAGCCAGCTTGTAGGGAACGATCAGCTTCTCTCCCACAGTAACCGTCTTCCGTGTTGTGAGGGCTTCAAACAGCATCTCTTCTTTGACCTAGAGACGATGGTGAGAGACGAGTCTTCACTCATTCAAAAGAAACCTGAAACCCTCAGGGTTACAGTTAGGTTATGGTTAGGTTTAGGGTAAGGGTTAGGCATTCGTTTTTGATGGTTAGGGTTAGGGTAAGCAGCTAGGGAAAGCATTATGTCAATGAGATGTCCCCACAAAGATATGAATACACAGGTGTGTGTGTGTGTGCGTGCGTGCGTGTGTCTCTGTCTTTATCCTGGCTTGAACAAATAGGAAGTGTATTTAGCAGTTTCAAATCATCTGCCTTTCACAATCTAGACATGCAATATGTAGAAATAAATTTAGTACTGCCATCTACCTGCAGCAGTTCTGACACAACAGGCAGCACCTCTGGGTTACAGATGTCTATCGAGTCATCCCTGTAAGTTTTCTTCTTGTAGCGGATGTTACCCAGGTGAAGGATGGCCGACAGCAGAGAGAAGATCCTAAACAACAGTTAGAGAGCATTCATGGGACACTGCACTGGAAACATACTGTCTGTTCATCTCAATCAGTGTAATCCATTGATTTTATTAGTAAAAGTTGTACTGAAATAATTACTTTACAATACTGGTAGTGATGGTGGGAGCTGTGGTGGCCTGCAAAGCCATCGTTTACAGTATAAAACAAAAGTAGGGGCAAGCGCAGTCAGGTGAAACACTGCTGTACTTGTATGACAGAGTAAATGGTTGTGATAAATAGGTGATACCAAAGGTAAATAACACATATGGGATCCCCACCCCACCCCACCCCGCAGTCCTTCAGTGACACCGTGGAGATTTGTGTCTGTCACTCACTGCTTGCGTGTGGCAGGAAGAAAGCCCACCATCTCCATGGCCAGCTGAAGCCTCTCAAAGTCGTGCTTCAGGTCCTCACCTTCGACGTTGAAGCAGTCCTGCAAAAAAAAAAAAAGTTTCTGGGTGCTATCAGGCCTGCGGAGGCTGTTACGACACAGTGACCGTGGAGCCAAAAGGGCTAATGACAAGCTACTCTGAGGTTTAGAAGGACTGCTGACATACACGGTGCCTTAATGTTTTCAAGGTTTACAGACTGTCTAGCAAAAACACTTAAAATAGTCATTTTTTTCTTAAATTTATATTGTACTTATATATACACACATACTGTGTGTGTGTGTGTGTATATATATATATAATATACACACACACACACACACACACACACACACACTTTTTTTTTTTTTAAACAGAAAAATTGCCTGAAGCAGACAAAATGCCTGACTCATACTGAAATAAGCCATCATTAAAAAGCTTGGGGTCAAAGAAATCTGCAAAACTTGAGCCTAATGTGCAGAGCGTCTAGGGAACAGCGGCGTGTGCAGGTTCTGCTCATGTAGTGGAAAATCTGCTTTGGCCTCCACTTTAAACCAATCCACAAAAAATTTGGCAAGCAGAGAATCTGAGAGGAAGAGCAGTTTATGGATGAGCCTGTTTTTAAGAATGGATGATCATATAAACTAGCAGAGTAAATATAGTGACTGCAATGTTTTGACTGTCATAACAGGACTCAAGTCATGATGTGATTGAAAAAATATATTAAATACCAGAAATACTCTATTTAGCAGCTATCTGAATGCTAGCAAGAGTATACTTTTAGATCATTCTGGATCTGGATTGGTTGTTTACAAGAGCGTTCCTCAGACTAGAAACATAAGCTTTGATGTTACTACGTAAGTACACAGTACTTCACTAAGCTACATACACCCACCATAATGTGAGCTCTGCTCTTTCCTTTATAGGCCCATTCCACTATGGCTGCAATAATTATCGCAAACCATGCCTCAGAAAGGCAAACACTCCAAACACAGACTCACACTTACACCAGTGTGCCTCCTTCTCACCTCCTTCTCTCTCTCTTCCTTCACAGCAGAAATTTACACTGACCCATTAGTGGCTCTGGTGTTACATTTCCACGTCAGGAAAACCTACATTACGTGAACGTTGCTTGTTCAAACTTGAAGTTCTTTTCAATGAAAGCAGTCAGTGTAGTTAAAAGGCGTCTAAAGATTCCAGATGTCATAAAAGATGTCAGTCAAAATACGGATCACCGCTTGTCCACTCACAGTGCAGTCTGGGTATATTTACAGCATTTCTCCTCAGTAGTGTCAAGAACCACAAACTTACATTATCAGCATTATACAAAAACTTGCATTGCATTTTTTAATATTTCGCAATATTACTGGATTAATGAACTGCAGCTAAAAACTTAAGCTTCCCATTGATTTCTATTCATGTCAATGGAAAGTATGAAAGCATTTCTAATCACTATAAATGCTTTAATACACTTACAAAAAACACGCAGTACCAACAAAAAAGACACAAGAAATCCCAATACAAATGAGAGAAGACCTTTTTGATCATTGGCATTCTTCAATCCAGTGTTTCCCCTGTTTCAGAGGTGAGGCCACAGATCAAAGTTACGAGTGTGTAAAATTTGCTCGATGCTACAAATTGTCTGGACACAAGATTACTTCAGTGATCTTCTGTAGTGCATGGAGGACAGCAAATTCAGATGAGTGCTGCTGGAAACACTGTACTGGTCAATGATCAAAAAGAAAAAAAGAGGAATGACAAAAAAAAAAAAAATTAGAGCAACACAGGCAGCTACAGTGGCCAGGATATGAGTGGACATACCACCAGAACTCAGAAGCAGTACAACAGGGGAAAGCAAATACAAACAAAGCTCAAATAAATGCTCCCCAAACCAAACCAGGAAATATCCAAAAAGCAAAAAAATAAGCAAGGGAATCATAGGAACGGGCGGGTGGTGGGGTGGTGGGGTGGGGGTGCAACTGTGCAGATGAAGTGCAGCCTCAGCTGCGAGTGCTCAGGTGACACAAAATCTACCGGCTGAGGTTTCTGCAACATGTGCAGACACACGGACAGTTAACACACAGCTGATACTGACCGGCTCACTCTCACAGTAACTCTCCCATTGATGTTGGTGGCTTGTCTTTGACATCTGGAAATGATGAGTTTACAGGAGGCAAGATCAAGGTTAGAGAGCAGCATTCCAACGACAACACAAACTATACTGTCAAACATGAGCGCAGATTTAAGGGCGACCAATGACAACGAAGACATGCTGTTAAGATACAGGCTGTTCATTATAGTCTCAAACATCGAGGATTCAAAGTCAAACACTTTTAAGCATATGAGCAGTGAGGACAGAGACAAAGAAAACACACTCAAGACACTAACACATAAACACATTAAGACATCAAAGCAGGAGGAAATAAGAGGTCCAGACATGCAGCACACAAGCATATTAAGGCGCCAGAATGAATTGTTGGCTTTCCTTCAAATTTAAATAGGACTCATTTTTTACCTCCTAAGATAAGAACTGGTTTTCACTAACGTAGAACTGAATTCTTGCAAGCCATCCAAACCCTAGATTTTATTGTTGTCAAATGTTAAAACATAATTCTCCATTATCTGTGTCCTAAATGAGACTTTTGGTATTAATGGGAGCAACTGCTACAGTTTTGATATTGAAATATTTTCTATTCTTCCTTCTTGAGTTTAGGAACTGGACTAATGAGCCATCCTGCAGACTGTGGTTTTGTATTTTTGTGCTGAAATAAGCAAGGCCTTCACTGAAAAAGAATAGTCTGGATGGCAGCATGTGTTGCTCAACAACCTTTATAAATCATTCAGGATTTATAGTGCCTTGTTGATGTTCAAGCTACCCCCACGCCATTATGGATGCTGGCTTTTAAACTGTATGCTGATAACAGCCTGGACATTCCCCTTTGTTACAGGTTAAATTTTGATTTGTCAGAAAAATATTTTCTTTCAGACCATCTTGAATAAACTTAGAGAGATGGCAGCAGTGTTTCTATATAGTTTCTTTGCATGCAGGAGTTTTCTCAGCGTTACCCTCGGTACAGAGACTCTACAAAATTCTCTGAATGTTTTAATGATATTATGCACAGCAGATTATAACTTCAAATTCTTTGAAATTTTTCATTGAGCAAAGTTAAACTTCAACTTGTTCATGTCAATTACTTGTTTTATTAGTATTATTATTATTATTATTTTTTAAACAGGGTTGGTGATGAGGTATGAAAATCAACTTGCAGACACACTGTTGCAGATAACAAACCCAAGGCAGCAATTTACAGCCACAGATTTATGTAGATTAAAGTCATTACTGCATTTCCAGAGTGTGAGCAGGCACTGCTGCAAAAACGCACGAGTCGCACTAGAGTACCAAATTCACATTATTTCATGCAACATCTGCTATCTGCTCATCTGTGCATTCTGGAATTTTTCAGCATATAATCAACAAGCCTCAGTGAGGGTGTCCTTAAGTGCACCTCTGTGGGGAGCTTAGTTTCTTTTAGCTGCGGTACAACACGGTACTGCACGGTGTTACTTTGGAAGAAAATAATATTAAGGGCGTCAATCTTTTTTCTTTTTTAGACTATATATTGTGTACAATGCTTTGTGACTGTGTGAAAGCTGCTTCATAAATAAACTTCACTTTCTTACTATACATACACACACACACACACACACGTAAAAAACTTGATTCCTTGTGTGAACACTGAAATCCATGCAAGTGCTCTAGCTAGGGAATTATAATTTATATTATAATATATTTATATGTGGTTCCCAAAATAGAAGAGAAGGGGAAAATGCAAGGTCATAAACAGAGTGCAAAACTCTGTGTGTGTGTGTGTGTGTGTGTGTGTGTGTGTGTGTGTGTGTGTGTGTGTGTGTGTGTGTGTGTGTGTGTGTGTGTGTGTGTGTGCGCGCGCGCATATGTTTGCATGTGCACATCAGTGGCTGGGAGGAATGGGAGGAATTCCCTGCTCTCTTCTGCGTAGGCATAAGGACTTTGGAGGAGGGGAGGTCGCTGGTCGTCATGGCGTGACTGTCAAGCTCAGAGAGAGACACTTTAAATTTTACAATTTTACATCCACATTTCATAAGCAGACTGACTATTTTTGTGCTTGTTGTGGCTTTATTTCATAGTTATGTGGAACCTGTTTTCCTTTATGGCAACAGAACGACAGAGATGGGGGACGAATACCATTTTGTGTGTTTTTGTCAGTAGAAGTGAAGCAGTGAGGTTGCGTCACTGCATGAATAAAAAAAAAGTGTAAATAAAGATGGAAGTGCATACAAACCCACTATGCACTATGTGCAGCTATGCCCACAAAAAGTCAAAATGACAAGCAGACACAAATTAACACACTGTGTCTGTCCCTGAAACAGCTAAACATTTTAGACAGTGGGTGTGTGAAGGACAGCAGTGCAGCATGTGTCAAAAAACAATTTTCCCCCTGTGCCATCACTTCGTTTTCCTTTTTGTGGACACACAGACTGACACGCTGACGACATTTACAATGTTACAAATAAATGAAAACTGTGACAAACATCACATTACATGTATGTAGTGCCTCATGCTAAAGGTCCCACCTGACTGAGGTAATGGTATTCTTCAGGCTTCTTGAGGTGAAAGGCTTTCCTCTCTTCTTCACTTGCTCCTGCCAGCAGGTAGTAAAACACATGGTAGTTTCTAAAAAACAAAGAAACAAAAATTTATTACATTGTAACTCAAGTAATTCAAACTTTGCAGTGTTTTTTTTATTGTAAAAACACCACATCTGTTTCTAGAAATCGTTAAGAAGTTTATCTACAACTTTCCTATTCTTATGTTCTTTCCGCTGAGATGGATATTATTCCCCAAGTACCAAAACAGGTTAATCATCTGTGCCAAAAAAAAAAAAAATCTATGCTTTTAGCAGCCTTTCAGTTACTGTATTAATCATCTTCATGAACATGTTCAGTTTTAGCAAACTGAGTGGGATGCAGGACTTTATTTTGAGCGCAATGAGCACAGCAAGCTGCTGACATCCAGCAATACAGTGCTGTGCATGTTATTTTGGAAACAGGCTTGTAATGTTCAGCACGCTAGAATGTCAGCATGGTAATTTTAGCATTGTTAGTATTTACAACTGGAACTACTATAGAGAGGGGTTTCATTTCATCTTACAGGTTTCATTTTAATTCATGTGGTGTGGAAACTGACATGTTGACTTCTTGGCGATCCACATTCTACAGAAAACCATCTTGCTAAACTACTTGCTAAACCGATGTGTTGGAGAGGTATCAAATTATTCAACAAAAACAACAACAACATTTCACTTCATCAGATTACTTATCTGTGTGTGCATTCTGTTTCTGACAGAGTCAGGCTGAAGTGGGAAGGTTAGAGATAAAAAGTTTGTTGTTTCACCAAGATTCTCTTTAAATGCACATTTCACACAAGCTTTAATGGACCTTAACTCTATCTCAGAGGTCGCTAGCAAAAGGGGCCGACTGTGCACTAACCTACTATCGAACACATTACTGCTGAGCCCACTAATTAATTTCATCATCTATTTAAACTTTGGCAGATTCTCTGATGCCATGTCTTCTGATGCCAGTGTTTTTGTGATATATATGCAGCTTTAAGAAAAACTCACTTTTAGTGTTAAAACACTTAATTTGCAAGATTGGATTTAAACAAATATGTTTTGTTTGTTGGCAAACTGTTCACTTTTTAGGACCTTTAACATCTTTCATATTTACATCTGTGTTGACATGTTACAAATACAGTATAATAAAATTTTGCTGGCCTTACTGCTAATTACTTAATTATACAAGCTTATCATCCTTGATTTGGTGCATACATGTTTGGTGTTAAATGTACGCCACAGCAGTACAGCCCTGCTCGCCAAATGAACTTCTGCTGCTCATATGAGGGCTTTTGATAAGAATCTGCATTTCTGAGATGCGCTCACCGTTCATTGTGCTCTTGATAGACCAGTCTTGACTTCTCCAGGAGGTATTTCTCTACGTAAGCTCTGTAAAAAAAAAAAAAATTTAAAAAAAGTACAAGACAAGTGGTTGACTTTAACATTATTTCTTCTTATGAATTTGGTTCCGGGTTCTTACCCTCTCACAGTGCCGCTCTCCTGGTAGTTCACCTGAATGAACTTCCCAAAGCGACTGGAATTGTTGTTATGTGCTGTCTTTGCGTTCCCAAATGCCTGCGGGGGAAAAGAGGAACGTGTGGTAAGATGTAAATGAATAAATGAGAAAGGCTAAATATTGCATACAGCATCTTGCACAAGGGTCACTGAGATCAAGTCTGGAGTCCACTTTAAGGATAATTTGTTTATGGACCAAGTACACAGAATGTCTGGCAGGATGCCAAACATTGTCTTGAAACACTGTCTGTCTGGATGCCACAGAGCAAGCTTTTCCTCTCACATAGTTTCAAACAGCGTTGGTCCGAGACTGATTAATAACATGTTTTTAGGATCTATTA
>VVHJ01017327.1:3467-19216 GCA_015107715.1 Tylochromis polylepis
CATCAAGAAACACCCCCCCCCCCCCCCCCATCACTATTGTTCCTGGCGCCAGATGTGAAGTAATACCTCTTCATCTCAATGACAAGCACTTGGTAGAAATGAGGCTTTTAAGTTTAAAAATGACTTAATGGAAGGCTAAAAGAATACTAAAATTAAAAAAAAAAACATTACATCTAAACTGAAGCATTTTCTTCATCAAGCCAGCCACAGGTGCATCACTTTACATGGCTATGCATATGAAATTCCCCCCACACACACCTATATTAACTTCACAGCTGTAGAGGTGTCAACTTGGGCTAAGCTGATGTGTCCATTTGAAACAGCATTTCATTGCTATTCAGAGTCCCTTTACTGCATCTTCTCTGTGATTACCTTGAGTCCCCCAGGCTGCGAAGTAAACTGCAACATATTATGGACAACAACATGCTCAGAAATGTCCTATCATCAGACAATGGCCTATTCATGTGATAAAAGGTTCTGGATGGCAGATGGGGTGCTGCCCAGTATTTCTGACAGGAGGAGGGATACAAGGCAGCCGGCTGAGCACACCAGCACTAACGACTTCAAAATGGAATCTTTCATCTCACCAGCAGTCACTGAGATATATCATTCAAGCATCAAACGCAGCAGACGTTCTGATGTAGCAGAACAAAGGCCCGAGGTGTTTAAAATCTGATGGCCCCTTTCCAGTTACCCTCTGTGATTAACAGTCTTAAAGAATACACAGTATGTTGTCATATACCACAGAGATTAATCAATTACTCTATTATCTAATATCTAACAAATCCTGCATCTGATTGTGTCTCTAGCGATGACCACTGTCAAGCCAACAGTCGAGGTCATACATTTGCTAAAATGCAGTGGTAACACAAACAACAAAAGTAGCAGATGCCAATATACACAATGTAACATAACTCATAAATTAGAAGGTCAGCATAGTTTTTGCTGCTGAAAAGGTCAGCACTAGAATCTTAAATAAGTTACCACAGAAATACTTGGAGGTCATTATTTTTAAACAGAAAGTTAAAAAGAAAAAGTTGCAAAGTAGTTCTTTGCGACTTTAAAAAAAATTGAAAGTAATATGGAGAGAATATTGTCCAAGCTCAGTTGCAAACTGTACAAAAGTCCAGTTTGTAGTACGGAAGGTGATCTATTATGCCAGCAGAACAGCAAAAGTTTGCTTTAAGTGCCTCCTTCCACACGTCCTCACTTCAGCAGATTGTTGATTATAACTGTTTCAGGGGAAGAAGGCAATAAAATATGAGCCCAAGACACCATATGTCTCTTTGCACACATGCGTATGTGTAAATTATCACACGCACGCAAACACAAAGGAGGCGCACGCGCACACATACACATGCATTCTTTCTAATTTTGGTAAAATAAAACACTACCATCCCCTGTGCAATTCAATACTGGGCTGCCTCTGAGAACAACAAGCTAAATGTTGGCAGTGGGGCCTCTTTGATTTCCAATTTGGAGTCAATTTGGAAAACACTGAAATTGCCATTGTTGCACAACTTGCTTGATTACATTTTTCATTTGTGTGTTGTATTTTCTACTCAACAGGGAACAATACTTGATGTCTGCATTTGCATGGTGTACATTTTGCAGAATGTTCTCCCTTTAAGCGAACACTGCAAGCATCAGCTTTGTTTGTGCTGATTGATTTTTGCATGAAATAAGCCAACGTTTTCCCCGAGTTATCAGAAACGCAGAAATGAGTTCCAAACATGACAATATCTGATTGCATGCGTCAAGTGAAGTCACCATGTACTTTCTTAATAATATAATCAAGTAATCAGTTTAACAGGTATGCATTGTTGTTGCGATTATCATTGAGGAAGAGACTTCTTCCCTGATAGTTATTAGGTCTCATCAAATTGCAACCAAAACCACAGATTAAAAACTCTACTACAGATCTGCTGTGCAAATAATGATCATGATTAAAGCACGAGCACAGATTCTGCAATCCCATTAGGTTGGAAAATCAGCCATGTGAAGATAAATTGAAAAATCTGTTCAGTGTAATTCTCAAGGATAAAGCAACAGTATACTAAAAGGCTATAGAGGAGCCTTTGAAATACAGCTTCTTTAATCTATCTACTAGCATTGTGCTCCTTTTCCTGTTGTACTGCAGCACACCCCCATCCTTCCTTCATTTCTCTAGCCTTGGGAACCTGGATGTCTCCAGAGACCTCCACTTCAGTACAAAAACGGCATTAATGAACTCTTTAGCCTGTGCAATTGCTTTCAGGAAAAGAAGAGTAAAAAAATACTTCTATTTCTTTGTTTTTTCTCTTGATTTTCTCAAACGATCAGAGATATTCCTGAGCCACTAATTTCTGGCAGTGATAGGAACAGTTTGACTGTTTCATCCCCACAGAGTTGGGGAAATAGTGAGAGGGAGGCATAGAGAGCAAGATCATTCTGCTTTGACTGTCAGATAGGGAGAATGGAAGGACTTGAATGAGCCTGGGGGCCCGCACTCTGGATTCTCTTTATAGCTCTGCCATCCCATGCAAAAAGGAATTTTGAATGTAGCTCCTACATATTTAATACACAACTTGTTTCACAGATGTTTCTCCAGACATTTTCTGCCTCATAAAACAGGTTATATTATTTTTTAATAAGCCAACATCTCCTGTTGTTATGGGGATAGTTTATGAAGCCCATCAGCGTTGCTTTGATGTGAATGTTGACAGATATATGCATAAGCTGAAATGACAGGGCAAAAGGATGCACACAGTGCTTACAAGCAACTTTGTGAGCAGTAATGGCTGATGTAGATCTTAATAATAATAATCATAATAATAATAATAATAATAATAAAAGACAATCATGCAACAAGGGGATATCACGAGAACTGAAGTGAATACTTAATTTACTCTCATTTTACAATGGAAGGTATTATCGAGAACATCCGTAGAAAGCTGTAATTACTGGAGAATATCAAGAGAACATCAACAACGTGATTTACCAGTGGTGGTGGTAAATGCAACTTACAGGTAAAAACAGCAAACAAACAAACAAAAGAAAGCCCCAAGTGTGATATTTTACATTTCAGTTGGATGATCTACCAACTGAAAAAGTGAACCTTTAGGTCACTTACAGGTTTATGGAGGTCGGCATTTTGTTTTTAAAAGAGCGAGCAAGGGGTGTATTTTACCTGTAAACAAAGATGGCATGCTCTGATGGTTACACCTTTTCCCTAAAGTGATGGCTACATACAATACAAGTGGTTACTTTTTGTTTTTGGCCACTTAAATGCACGAGAGCAGGTCTTTCCAATTTTTAAGCATGAGACCACTTGCTCAGCAGAACTGTCCTCTTTAGAAATCTGGCACTGCAGTGGCAAAGGAGGGGCTGAATTATCTTTCCTTTTGAAAAATTAATTAATAGTTTGTTTTACTGTCCAAGAGAGATCAAGAGAAGGATTTTCACGGGCTGGACACAAACTGATAACGTCAACTCGACACATTAAAAAAAACAAAAACAAAAAAACACATTCTTGGCTGTTAAACTGGATACGTACATAAAAGATGAATGTCGCTTTGGTCTGCAAAGTGACACCGGTGTGTATGTGACCTGAAAATAAATTCTTTATAATCACCAGGAACATTTCAATTGCTCTATTGCATGAAATAAGTGGACAGGCCTACAGCTAACATGATCTGAAGGGTTTATGGTCTCGGACACTATTTTTATCGAATACAACATAAAGGTAATCTTTTTTTAAATTACTGGCCCCTAATGTGGTCTAAAAGGATGGCAGCATGCTTTAGGGCAGACTTACTTTGTTATTCACAAGTCAGTAAGAAGTTGTAGGACGTTCCAGCTCACGAAAATCTATACACTGCATTTGGTGTCATTACATAAAACATGATTTGGTGCTCTGAGTTTGTAGACTTTCAAGTTCTGTTAATTATAAATATTTTCAGTTTTATTCTTATTTTGCTTGTTGTCTAAATTTTCTTCTTCATGTACTTTCTTAGTGGAATTTAGTAATTCAGTTCAGTTTTATTTATATAGCACCAGATCACAAAAATGTAATGTGCTTTAAGGCGCTTTACATTGTAAAGTTAAGACGCTACAAAAATACAGAGAATACAACAATCAGATGACCCCCTATGAGCAAACACTCAGCGACAGTGGGAAGGAAAAACCCTCTTTTAACAGGGAGGGCCAGCCATCTGTCGTGACCAGAGGGAGACAGGGCCAAAAGACACTCTGGAAGAGAGCCGAAAATTAATAATAAATAATTAATGATTCACACAGTGAGTGAAAAACATGGGTGAAGAAGAAAAACTTTGCGCATCATGGGAATAACCCAGCAGCATAACTAAGCGAGGATACAGGGTCACCTTATCCAGCCTTAAACATATGCTTTGTCAAAAAGCACATGTACACAAAGTACAAAAACAGCATTAAATGAACTGTTGAAAATAGGGAGGCAGTCACTTCTGAATTTTAGCGTTTAGTTTCCCTTACATTTCCCTATGCTAAATTCATTCACGTGTGTATTTCCCCCTTTAGTTTTACAGTAACGATATACAATTCAGATTAGTACCGACTTGTTTGTTTGTACTAATCTGACATGATATACAATTCAGATTAGTACTGACTTGTATATCATGTAAAAACCTCAGTTGGGAGCAAGAATTGGTGTACGTGTATAGCATGTGATGGGTGAGCCTCTTACCAAGGTTACCTGGAAAAAAAAAAAAGTCTGCATCATTTCTGCTGGGAGCACTGAAATGATCAAATATTGTTTTTCAAGCTTCCTGAATGTAATCTGATTGCATGACTCATTACAATTATTATCCAACATAAATTCACCAACATTCAGTTTGATTACACATAACACACAAAAATGAATAAAGAAGTAATTTTAAAATCTTTTTTAAAAAAGGTGGCAAGAAATGGAGCAAATGCACACAGGTAAACAATGAAAAAATGTCATCACCAGCTCAAAGGTGTATTCATACTTTAGTTTCTGGGTCTTAGATTTACTATTCTATGAATTTAACTCTTGCAGTAAATCCCATTATACTGGCTGAAAGACTGGCTGCTTTCAATGAATAGACCTACAATGTACTTTTCTGGTTTTGCACAGTGGCCAGTTTTCACTAGGTGGCTATTCCTTTCACCCTGCTTGGAGAAGCTTTTGAAAGTGTTGGACGTTTATTATGAGCCTTTTAGCAGAGTGGACTGCTGAGCTGTGAAAGTGCTGGAAGAGAGCATACTGGGTCCTTCTTTACAGCAGCATCTAGGGCTCAGGAATAGGTTAGGTTTCTCTGAGATGGTAAACGAACACACTTTATTTTCCTATGTATTTTCAGTGAAAGAGTGCGTGTGTAGAGATGGAACAGACAGCACTACAGTTGTCCTATTTATTTTCTGCATCTTTCCTTAAGAGTAGCTTAATGGGCTTAACAGAACCACAGAAAGTGTAGGGTTCACTTGGAAAATGGTCCTTGTTACATGGTGAACTCTGCACACAAGTGATTAATCTACAATCATTAAAAATTAATTACACCAGTATGCCACCTTTATATTTATATATATATATTTATTCTAAGCCTGTTTTGCATAGTTCATTTTACACCAGAGTCAGAGTTTAAAAATCCATCTAAACCTCTTCTCCTCTCTTTCATTAATTAAATTACTCGATAAATCTGGAGAAATGAAGACTCTTGACTTCAACAGCTGATCCAGTCAATGTATTTAAGGAAAAAGCAGTAAATCCCAATACAGAATGTAATAAGAGTGAATCTGACCATGGAAGATGGAACGTTGTCATTTGTAAGGATGGGAAGTGATGATAAGTGGGTGAATTGGACCAGTCTTAAAATCTTAAAATGGGGATGTTTCAGTTGTAATATACTGGTCTTGAGTATGGAAAGAGATTTTTAACATTTCAAATGTAGTTACATTTGAAGTTGTAAAGAAAGTACCCCCTCTGTCAACTTGAAGGTTTTACATATCAGGACATAATAAACCAGTTCTTAAATTTAGGTAGATGACTCCTCAGATGAAAAACAATGCACCATGTATGCACAATGTATTACACCACTTCTTTATCTATTTAACAAAAATTAACAAAATTCAGAAGTAGTGTTTGAAAAACAAAGTAATTCAAATTCAATTCAATTTTATTTATACAGCGCCAAATCACAACAACAGCTGCCTCAAGGCGCTTTATTTTGTAAGGTAGACCCTACAGAGAAAAACCCAACAATCATATGACCCCCTCTGAGCAAGCACTTTGGCAACAGTGGGAAGGAAAAACTCCCTTTTAACAGGAAGAAACCTCCAGCAGAACCAGGATCAGGCAGGGGAGGCCATCTGCCGCACCGGTTTGGGTGAAGTACACCTCATGATTCAGTGGCTTGTAGAACCATCACCTTCATTTTCCTCATGAATTCATCAGTCTGTCATATTATTGTGGAGGAATCTTGGCCCACTCTTCTTTAAAACATTGCTTTGGGTTGTTGAGATTTGTAGGCATTCATTTATGCACAACTGTCTGAAGGTCACACCACAGCATTTCAGTCAGTTGAGGTCTGGAAGACTTAATTCTTTTCTTTTTCATTCATTCTGCTGCAGATTTGCTCCTGTGCTTGGGATCACTGTTGTGTTGCATGACAAAATCTGGGCCAAGCTCTAGCCATCAAACAGATTCACATTTCACTTCAGAATTCTTTGGTATACAGAGCATATCATGGCTGACTCGGTGACTGCAAGATGCCCAGGTCCTGTGGGTTGTAAAACAAACCCAAATCATTGCCCTTCCACCACTGTACTTGACAGTATGAGGTATGAGGTTTTTTGTGCCAATATGCTGTGTTTGGTTTTCTCCAAATGTGGTGCTGTGCATTAAGGCCAGACTCTCTCCACTTTGTCTTGTCTGTTCAAAGGGCATTGTTCCTGAAGTCTTGTGGTTTGTTCAGATGCAACTTTGCAATCCTAAACTGCCATGGTTTATTGCGTGTTTTTCCAATAAAAAGAGGCTTTCTCTTTGTAAACCTCTCTCTTCAGCCTAAACCTCATATGTAATGAAATTTAGCATTTAATTTGTTAACTATGGCCTGTAGATTCTGATGATGCTCTTGGGCTTTTGCTGTTTCAGAGCATTTTATGGTCCAACCTTGGGGTGAATCTGCAGTAATGTCCAGTGGTAACTGTAAATGGTTTAGAAATGGCTTTATCCAAGACTGATGGGCAGCAACAATTGCTTCTGAGTTCATTGCTCATGCCTTTCCTCCTTGGCACTGTGTTAATGCAAACCTGAATACTCCAGACCAGCAATCTACCAAAAAGTCTGCCTTCACAGAGTTGCTTACACTTGCTGATGATCAGTGAATCAATTCCTGTGGATACAGCAAGGATGTACTTAGTTTTTCCACACAATTGTGCACTTTGGCTTATTTTTTGCAAAATAAATTATGACACATCTAACGTGTAATTTTCATAGTTGAGCTGGGATTGTATTTACCTACTTTTAAAAACCTTATGAAGTGAAATGGTGTGCTCTTCCTTTTTACAACAACAACAGTATATGATGGCTAACCTGTCCAAAACAAATGTGAATGAAAATACTAGAAGAAAGCCTCTTATCGTTGGCAATCCTAACAAAACCAGAAAAAAATGTGGAAATAATTTTTTTAAAGTATAAATTGTGATAGAAGGCTGATTTTATTTATTAAAAACTATTATGATATGCCTCTCTACCAACTGAAAGTGCAGATATCTCTTAAAACTGTGTGCTAATTCATTGTATCACAGATGTATTGCGAAACAAACTCAATGCCAAGAAAGCGTCTGCTCATTGTGTTTTAATGGTCATGGCAAACACAAGGAGATGAGACTCGAGGGGCTCTCGTATCATGACATGGTCTCTCTTCTGAAGCCAACCAGAAGGGATGAATAATATTTGCCATGTGGATTCATGAAGCAGTGTCTCTATAAGCACGGACACATCCTCATCATTATCTGCATAATATGCTGACAGCATTGGTCTGGATTTTGTTAAATCCAATTGGAGTTGCTCTACTGTCCTTCACTTACTGCTGAATTAAGTCAGGGTGCTCCTCTGACAAACTGTCACGCTAATAAACTTGTCACTTAGAAGTATTTCATTGTAATTAGCTTTACTTTTTTCTAAAAAGACACAGCATGGTAGCTTTAAGTGTTTCATCTCTGGCACTGAGCCACAACACGAGAATAAGCAGAGCTGTTCTAGCTGTTGTGGGGGTTTGGACTTTCTGATGAATTATCTACAGCTGCAGAGCTTTCTGGCAAGTAAGACTGGACAAGGTGCCCTGCTACAGTACTTACCATGACTGAAACATATAGTTCAATCAGAGTGCTCAGAGGAGTCTTATTTTAGTCATTCACTCTGCAAAAAGATATAACTTGAGACATAAAGACCTTCTTTATGACATAACTGGTCAGAGAGCAGAATCGAAATGCCGGCATGTTGTTATCTGTTAGTAATCTGTGTAGGGGACAGCAGTGTGTATACCTCAGCAGTGTGTCATGATTTATAAAATTAGAGATCATTCAAATGCTGCATCAGAATGGAGAGAACTAAATGACTCTGAATTTTGCTTTCCACCGTTAATTAGTTAACACAACAAAACATCTTTTCAGGTTTTCAAGTATTTTGGAACTCTGCACTTACCAGAAGATCACTTTGGATCAGCTTCTGTTGTTTTAAATGTCCTATATAAATAAAAAAACAACTTGGCTTGACAGTTAACACAAAAGGATTATTATATCCAGGCATTTTTATACTTCACGTTCGAGATGTACTTTTTTTTTCATTTAAACTAAAATAGTTCACTTAACTTGTTTGAATGTCTGAACATAGTTTCTAACTAATGAGCCTGTTAAGCCTGTAACAACTATGATGACCAATAGATTTACCGTCTGCATATAATCTGTGAATGATAACTGCACTATCATGAGCCAGGATTCTATTCTGCATAGTTCTATTCTTACTTTTTCAGATTACTTTAACTTTTTATTTTAATCACTGTTGGATATAAAACTTTTCACTACTTCACTCTATCAATCAGATAGAAAATTCAATATGAGTTGTGAACCAAACATCACTTTCACTAGTTGAGATATCTGGATATTTGTTGCCTTTCTGAAAGGACAATACCAGTGGCCCCTGTTTCTGCTGGGGGTCTGTCTGAGATTTTGTCTCTCCTCTGTTTCTTTTCTTCCTTGTTGCTTGGAAAAAAAAATGTTTTCATGCATTTGTATAAATTGGTGCTGTTGCCCCATGTATAGAATTTCCAGTTCAGTTTTTTAATTTACAGCTATAAATTGTGTGATGAACAGAGAGCAACGTCCTGAACTTAATGGAGAGAAACAAACTAAAGCACTATTCTTATCACACTACTATTGATTTGATTCCAGTACATTGGTATCAATGCTATCAATATTCGGCGTGATCTGCCCACCCCTACTTCCTGTCCTCATTTCACTGCCTGTGTGAGGTAGTGATAAAACTCTTGTAACTAGAGTTTGAAGGGCTACAAAATTGTACTCTATGTTTTTTGTTTTGTTAAATTGCAGGCCGTTAAATGGTGCTCCAATATTGTTTCTCAGACTTATTGAGTTACCCAGGAAGCTTATTGGAATAAAAAAGAAATTCTTGGAGGGAGGTCTAAAATTACATAATAATTTGTAGATGTGCAGCTTTGAAAATCAGATAATTCCATAAAAAGCACACAAATAAAAAAAGTTTCAATGGTTGATAATAAAACTTCAAACATTTTTTGGCAATTATTTATTTCTTAATTTTTTAGGATAAGATGAAAAATTCAACCCCTAAAAAAGTTCAGTACTTCAAATAAACTATATATTTGCTTATGTCTGGACAACCACCATGAATACATAGCCACAACTAGAAGAAAAAGTGATGATTTCACGTCAAAGATCAAACTTGTAGAAACATATTTTTTAGACATATAATTTTAAGTTAAAGAGTTGTAGCCAAAAAGAGCAAATAAACAGGAGTAGAGATCCAGAGAACTCTGAAACTCACAAAGTATTGCATCATCAAAACTGGGGGAAAAAAATACACTTTACAATGTAACAAGTTCAACATAGATGAGCTTTAAAAAAAAAACCCCAAAGCAAATCAAGCATTTCCTCTACTAGTAATTAAATGCACTTGGAAATGCAAAGCAGCATGCAGTTTGTAACTACACAGCTTCTTTCGGTGGAATAAAATGTTCTAAATCAAACGTACAGAGGTCTGACCGCTTACTGTCCTTTTAAATGTTTGAGAATTCATGTCAGAAAGAGGGAGACATATGCTCCTCTTCATTACCCCCAGGATTATCCTCTCCAGAGTGCAGAGCAAGCATGTACAGTGACTGTGTGGGATGCTTTGAAAGCTGACCGACTGTTATCTCGCTGGCAACCTCCGTGGCCTGCTTGCACTGTGTGCCTTTTATGAGATCTACTGAGAATACATAGAAACACACTATTGTATGACCTTGTGTTGTCCCTACTAATATTCTATGATATATTCTATTAAAATGACTCATAAACCATCTTCCGGAAGCTTTAAAATCATATTTGGGCCTGATATTCTTTGACAAGGCATTTCATCTTGAGCATCGGTCCTTGAACAGTACAAGTTTGGACATCTTAAAAGCAAACAGAAAACACCTGAAACAACTTTATGTTTTATTTGTGCACTTTTCTGAGACTATGTTATGGTTATGAGAGAACAATGTTAGAATATACATCAATTATGCAAATAACACAGCACTTGTTGCGGGTAATGTTTTTTCTGTGTATTGAATCAGCATGACAACAGATGTATACATCATCATCTTTTTGAGTAAGAGGGGAAGTGTGTGGGATGTAAGACTAGTTTCTTTACTTTAAAAGTGCATTAAGAGCATCATTTTTTTTTCATGTTTGATGTATTGCATGCAACTGTTAGATGCATATGCTCCCTGTTTTATTCATACACCTCCAGATAGTATGCTAATGCAATTTCTAAAATGATGAAAAACAAAAAAAACCAGTTCATTGCAGGTAGTGAAATTCAAATATCTGCTTGCCCTCTTCATTTACCCCACTCTCTTAATCACACTCCTTCCTTTTTCTCTCCTCTTGGTATTTCTACAGGTCATGAGATGTGATTTGAAGATGTTCATGTTCAATATAACCCGTATTGACATGTGCACAGAGGCTACTTCCATCACATCTGTAGTAACTGTTGTAGTGCTTTGAGTTTTCTTTATTATGTTGTAGAGCCAGAGGTTGCTGAATCTACCAGCTTCTTACTGTATTATTAAATTCCTTGTTGAAATTGTTCCAGAAAACTCAACCAAGCACTCCAGATCAATTCAACACCATGTGAATGAAAGTATAAACTTCTGGGGATACAGAACTTAAGACTTACCCTTAATTCTCCTAACAGAGCCATTTTTTAATGCTCAAATCATTTTGATATTATTCATGTTTTTCAGTTACCTATTACCTGTTATGCATGGGTCATTCAGGGGAGCAATAACATTAAATTTTAAATTTATTAAAAATAAGTGAAACCAAATGAAACAGATGAATGTGTGGATTAAACAAAGAATAACTGCAACACAATCAAACCAAAGAAAACTACTCTGGGTGCCTGAAAAGAACAAGTCTTCCAGAGCAACAGACATCAGTGAGGGAGACCATTCCTCCCACTATAATCTTTTGCTAACATGAGAATCACATGTAATTTTGACTATAATAATCTGGATGGATTTCCATGAAATTTTGTACCTTATACTCGTATGGTGCAATGTCAAATCAAGACTTTAATTCTTCAGATACCTGGGTTTATTATGTAGTTCCTGGAACTAATCGCATTCCCATAACTTTCTATAACTGCACATTAGAGACCCTAGTACAAGGGAATCATATCCCAATCCCACGTCAGATGCATCATCTGTGTATGTACTTTCTCGAAAGCACAATTAACTGTCTATTTGTTATGCATAGACCTATAATTGTCAAGAAACTGTAATCGAATGTTACTTATTACATGATGAACGTGGCTAGGCTTTTCCATGCAACTGTCAAGATTAAAGCACGTGAGACGTGAATCACGTGTATGGAAGGCTATATGAAATATGCTGACATGTCAGAAATAATAATAGCAACAGTAAAAAGAATTCACAGCATGCACTACATCTTTAGTGCCAGCCTGCAGAGGCAGGTCAAGTCAGATTAGCAGACATGATGTTAGATTAAGGTCATGTTTGGTGTCACACACAGCTAAATATCACAGCATTAATTAAAAAGGACAGTGTGCCAATTTATGCAGAAAAAAAACCAGAAATGAAATGCATAAATGAGAAATCACTTTAAATTAACTGATTTATTTTTAAGCCTTGAATCACTAAGGACAAGGACAGTGAATTAATTCTAAGATGTACAGTAAGCACTGCATGATTTGCAGTATCGGTATTGATATATTTATATATATACAGCCCAGCTGAGTATTTAAGAAAAACTTTATCTTTCGAAATAATTTTTTAATAAGTTGTGCAGGTATCTATTTCTATATGCAATGATTAAGTGGATTATCATTCACTTTTGCAGTGTTCGGGATACTGTATGCTGTCTTCAAACTTCTCTTTTGTTTCTGTGTAATGGAGATTTAGACATAAAATGTGCTAACGTGTCAACATTTAGACAAAATACCTGCATTCTTTAAGTTCCATTTCCTAACAGGGCTTTAGGCTGTGCGCATTGGTCAAGCTTGAATGCTTGGCTCTGTCAGAGTCAGCAGACAACGAGCTGACAAGGGAAGTCTCCAGGTCTCTCTCCCTGGAGAGCACCTATGGCTAAGGAGGTTGTTATTGATCTAAGTAGGGGGAGGAAAGAGAGATGCGGGGGCAAGCAGGGAAGAACCTCTGCCCTATTCTGCACTCTAGTGTCCCACTAGACAGAGCAGTAAGTCTTTATCAACTCCACAAACTGCCCATGTCAGAAAAAAACAAAAAAAACAACAACCCTGGAAAAGGAGGTCCATGATCTCCACAAGAACAAGGCTGAAGAAAATAGATAAATAAATATAAAAAATTAAGCAACTATTTCTCACCAATATTTCTTTCCCAAGCATGCTGGTCATATGAATATTTTGCTATGCTGAAACAAATTTCAATAAATAAACTCAGAGACGCAATTAAAAATATGCTGAACATTTACATCAACAGAAATTCTCATAAAAAGACATTTCTTATGTCATGGTCTCAAAATCCAGTATTTAACTAAAATTATGTTTCAAAGACAGTTTTATTTATTTATTTTTATTCTTTCAGCCCTGGTGGTTTTTGTCGGTCTGAAACCAAGTAAAGAACAAGTATAAAACCAGAATCAGATCAGCAAGTACAAATAGGTCTGCTGCTTTAGGATCATATATTAATATTTATAGAACAACAACAAAAAAGAAGCTTAGACTCTATTAACAAATATTACGGCCTCCTACTGACTTGCCCACGGAAGTTTAGGGATCTTCCAGGAATGGCGACGAACTGACGAATTAGTAGGAGGTGATTTCATCTGAAGGTTACTGCAGGTTCACAGCAAGTGAACCCAAGTTACCATGATGATATACCTCAGTAAGAATGGAAACCACCTTCATAGTACAGGAAATCAAGACTTAACCCTAAAGTTACCTGGATAAGTTCAAATCCTACTTCGTAGTACAGAGGGATATACTATGAAGGACGTTCAGCACAGCCAGGTTCTCTTTGCATTAGCTGTTTAGACCAAACTAAAACCTCAGTTGGAGATGATGTGTATCATGACAGTGGTTATTAACTTGCTCTGTTAGGCTCTGTGTCGTCAAATAAAAAGGGGCGTTTCATGGGTTACATGACTCTTCCTCAGCACCTGTGAGTGCCACTTTGTCATCATCTGATAATGTCTACAATCAGATAAAATACAATCTGATAAAATGATGATTAAAAATGTATAAAGGACAAAAAAAATCTTATTTTCAACACTGCTGAAAATAAAATGAGACAAATGCTGCAGAAAATCTTTCATCTTGGGATTACGCATAAAATAATCATTTTAATTCCAATAAACTGTTTAACACTCATCCTGCCAAGTGGGGTCCGTGTAGACCGCAGAGACATATTTTTGATATATCCTATAGGTTCTTTTTAAACATTCCAATTTTTTATGACTTCAATCCGTTTGTTCCTAATGATGTTACAGCATTACTTTCTATTCTGTTTTGATTAGTGTTCATTCAAATGCACCATTTCTGCCTAAACAGTTTTAATAAATTGAACTATTGATTTGCTTAATGTTTGCCCTGAGTCCTAAATTTAATAGTGATTTTAAATAAGAAAGACTCAGACATCATGGCTGTCTTAATCATCCAAATGCGGAACTTCCCAGATTGGAAGTTATCAGAATGTGGGCAGCATAGCCACACATACCATACCTGAGAGCGCTGGGGTGTGCCCTGGTCATGCCTGGTATGAAAAGGACAGCTGATGCTGCTACATTACAAGCCACAACCTAAGCATTGATGTGACTGTCCAACTCTCAGCTGGAATATCTGCTGGGAAAATGTGTTACCCTTGCTTCTGAATTACAACAGGAGAGTATCAATAGTTTTCTGCTGCTGTCGCATGCCAGCACCGCATAAGGTAAATTGTGTGCTACAAACTGCCTCTTGTGTCTGATTAGCTTTAGCCATTTTTAGTTGTTTCTGGTCTCTGTACAACCACAGCGAGAGCTTGGTTCATGTTGCAATAAATCAGACTGGGCAGACAGGGCAGACCAATTTTTATCACAGTATTTATGGACTTAGGTTCTAGGCACAGCTAAAGCGAGGAGGGTGAAGGGTTTGGTGGCCTTGTTTCTTCTTTTTGCAGATGATGTGGTTTTGTTGACTTCATCGAGCCATGACCTCCAAGTCACACTGGGGTGATTTGAAGCTGAGTATGAAGTAGCTGAGATGAGATTTAGCAGCTCCAAGTCTGAGGCCATGATTCTCAGTTGAATAAAGGTGGTGTGCCCACTCCAGGTTAGCGATGAGTTGCTGCTCTTGGAGTCTTGTTCAAAAGTGAAGGGAAAGTGCAGCAGATGATTGATGAACAGACTGGTGTGACATATGCAGCAATGTGGATGCTGAATCTACAGATGCTGTCCCCCACTTATGGTCATAAGCTATGGCTAGTGACCAAAGAATGATATTGCCATTGCAAGCAGCAGAAATTAGCTCTCTCTGAATGGTGCCTGGTCTCGGCCTTAGAGATAGGATGAGGAGTTTAGACATTTGGGAGTAAAGTCACTATGCCTTCATTTGATATGAGCTAGCTGAGGTGGTGCCAGCCTCTGTCCTCCTGGGTACCTCCTATGTGAGGTGTTATTTTATATTTCTGGGCTGGCTGGTTGTGTTTTACTGCAGTTATTTTATTTTGGGGCTAAAATGACCCCAAATGGTTTCATCATATAAATACAAACACTTTTACTGAAACACACTGCAAACAATTACTGAAAACTAAACGATACCAGTATCAAAAATTGGTAAATATGTTTTTAATTGTAACTTTGCAATAATAATATTGAGATTATTATTATTGTTATTATTGTATAAAATGATATGTTATATATATATATATATATATATATATATATATATATATATATATTTTTTTTTTTTTTTTTTTTTTTTTTTTTTTTTTTTTTTATTTTTTTTATTT
>VVHJ01017337.1:8970-21434 GCA_015107715.1 Tylochromis polylepis
AAGAGAAACTCTAAAAAAAAAAAAAAAAAAGCAGCACAGATAAGTGTAATAACCAAAGAAAGCATACGGTAGAAGTCAAATAAGCCAAAAGAAGCATAAACTAGAGAATCTGTGTTTTTCTGGAGGTTATGATTTAAATTCAGAAGTGATACCTCTGATTTGTTTCCAGCGGATGTTTCTTTGCTGAAGATGATGAACATGATCCGTCTGCTGCCCAGCTGTCTAACTGAGAACCAAAAACTTAAAATCTCTCGGCCTGCTGGCTCCTTTACAGAGTCTGTGCTAATAAATATCTCTGCCCAAAGTTACCTTCAAAGTCAGGTCCTTTAAACTAGGCCAGACAGTTCAAAACAGGACACAGGTGCGAGTGGGCCTGTTTGAGATACTGAAAAAGATACGTGTGTTTGAGTTATCCGTTAGAAGGTTGGGGTAAAGTACGACAGTGACACCTAGTGGTAGTTGAGAAGCACTGCTTGAAAAAATCTTTTACTTTTTTGCCTAATGATCAGCGAATGATCAACTAGTGATCGTATATCACATATTTGGTTCCATATATTTTGTTTAATATTTTACTGTTCAACTGGGTTTGAGGTTTTCTGAATATTTTGAGAAAATCAACGTCATCTGTTTATTCTTATTTATACAAAATATGACAATAAGACACAAATTTAATATCTTTAAGAAAAAGCAAGGTTGAGCAGGTATTAGTACTGCATGCGCTGCTTTAAACTAACCTTCATGCTACAGGCCAGCTCCATCAGTTTCTTTGCGTTTTCCTCAGAGCGGTACCTCTTTGGAACAGGGACACGAAAGAATTTGAGCGCACCCTCGAAGTCTGTTTGGATTAGATCATCTTTCGATGTCTGGGGAAAAGCAAATAAAAGGTAGATTAGACATAAATTTACGTTACTCAAGCCTAAACAGCCTGTCAAGGAAAGACTCATTTCCTTTTTTGTTAAATGAAGAAACACAAATCTTAAGACAACATTCTGGGTTTGGTTAGGAACATATGAACAATAAGATAAAGACTATGTTTGTGGTCATGTCTATAAATCTATGGTAAAATAAAAGTTGCTCCACAGATTTTTAAAAAAAATTTTGTCTGTTTATTTTATGGATGAAACTGTGTTCTTCAAGCACAACATCCCCTTAACAAAAAGCATGTGCACTGCTTTTAGCACAGAACAGAGGGGTGAGACTGCACATGTCTCACATGCATAAACCTTTCAGAATTTGAAGTTCTGTTGGCACAACCTCTCCATTTCTGTTTCCACTCAAAGGTTCTGGCCATCTTTGTATGTGCATTGGTTTAATGCTACAGTCACACTAAGGAAGACAGCAGGTGGAGACTGCAGCACGACCAAATTTACTGCAATGAACTTGTGATCTTGTTGACTTTTCAATGGTCACGTCAAAGACGGGGACCAGGACTGTAAACCACTTGCAGTCAGCTGTCGTGCTGAAAGCAACTTTTGTGTTTTGAAAATTAGACTGAACTTATAATCTGCTTGAGAATGATTGCAGTCACAGTCTGAGTTGGACCGCGATTGCTTGGAGACAGGCCGCCTCCTGCCAGGCGACCTGCACAAACCTTGCAACAGAAAGTGTTGAGGGTGTTGCCAACACCACAAATGTAATCTACACAAAATCACCAACCAATTTTTCCTCATCACAAGGAGGTTGCTGTCCCATTTTCACTTCGTTGTAGCTGAACAATTTGTTTTTTGTCTGGGCTTTCTTACCTTTAAAAGTGCCAAGGCCACATTGAAGATTACACTAATGCCCTGAGGGGGGAAAAAAAAACCCAAAATGTATTAATTAATTACCGTTGCTTGATGTTTTAATGAAAAAAATGACTGACAAAAAAATCACACAAACTTTGTCATATTCTTAATTTTAAAAATATAAAACACCTAAAGTGCTGTTATAATAAAACCCCATATTTAAGTGGTGTGCTTGTCTCTAGGGATATACTTTTACTAAGTTTAATTATGTGGATATGCACAGCGTCTGCTCCTCTTCTTCACAGATGATTTGTTAAAGCGGTCTGACTTAATGGGGTAACTTTATATCTCTCCACAGGATCTGAAGACAGCTGCTCAGCTTGGACCACTACACCGGAAGGTCAGACTTCACCCTGGTCTGAGTTATTGTGTGATCTGAAACAGGTCTCCCTGGGTCTGGCCATAAATTCCTAAATCTTGAACCACATCCCAAGTTCTACTGCTTTGTTGCAGCATCACAGGACTGACATCATTCAGCTGATTAATGAGACAAGGGTTTTCCTATACTCAGAGTTTCAATTCCCAGGGTAAAAGAAAAAAAGGGTATCTATGGTACGCTATCAATGGTACCTATGGTGCTGTGAAAAAGTCTTTGCCCCCTTCCTGATTTACTGGAGTTTTGTATATTTGTCACACTTACATGTTTCAGATCATTAAACAAATTTTAATATTACACAAAGATAACCCGAACAAATGGTGTTTTAAAACAATGATTACACTGAAGTTATCCAAAATGACCTGGTTCTGTGTGAAAAAGCAATTGCCCATCTTGTTAAATCATCAATTAACTGTGATTAACCACATTCTTTGGAAAGCTGAGTTCAGTTTCAGTAAACAGCACATTTTCATAATGACTGAAACTAGCACCAGTTTCTTGATCATTAATGATCAAGAAACTGACCTCACAGCCCGTTCAGCTGAGACTGAAGAAGTCACTTGGATGAGTGACGAAACGTTTCTTCCACTGAAAACGCTACGTCCAGATGAACAGAATCCACTTTTTGGGATTTCCTTACCTGGATGATTGAGCATGCATCAAGACATTGTTGTCTAATATTTAGATTTGTTTGATGATCTGAAACATTTAAGTGTGACAAACATACAAAAAAAAAGGAAATCAGCAAGAGGGCAAACCCTTTTTCACACCACTGTATGAAAACAATTTCAGACTCTTAGGTGATTTACTTCTCAAGTTATCAAGTCACACGTTTTTCAGAAGACTGGACCTCTGACCTTGACCTCGAGGTTTAGGTCACAGGGATTCAAACTCCTCCAATATTTTTTTTGTAGATACACCTGTTGTATGAATTTAAAGCTCCTACGTCGTTTCATTCTCGAGTTATCGCATTCACAAACTTGGGTGTCCATGTCACCTGCCCGCCTGGCAGGGTGACCACAATACCCCATCAGCCTTTAACAGCTGAGGGCTAACAAAGCATTTCTGTGCCATGAGTTAATAAGTCATTACTTCTGTCAATTGAAGTCACTGAAGTTTGTGTTTATATTACAAACCTCACACAGCAGCAGGTCGATTATATGGAAGACCATGTAGAGGGGGAACTTGGCTGTGAAGAGGGTGAGGAACCACTGTGAGGCGTACATGTGAGCCTCCAGGCCCACATTCAGGAAATGGTTGTACAGGTCTGGTATATATTCCTGGAACAGACACGTTGAAAGCAAGAAAAGTAATAAAGACACAAAAGGACATGGGGTTAGAGAAACAGATTGAAGAATGTGGAGGAGAAAAAAAAGGAAGATGTAATAAAGAAAAATAAGACAGTATATGGGGGGAAGGAAGGAGAGCAGCAAGAGGTCACATCAATTCTACTTAAATGCTAAGTAATACACCTTGCTGGTCTTATGTATTATGATATAAAATATAATATTATATATCAGCGTACAGGTGCGCAGAGTATTCAGAAAGAGAAGTTTAGATCATACAAACCTGCATAAGTCGCTCAAGCTGAAAGAACTTGCAATGAAGATCTTCAAAGTTTTGCTTGAAAAGATCCCTGAGCCCATAATCAAACATGATCTTCACCAGAACACTGAATGCTTGTTCCTCTGGCATCTAAAGAAAACCAAGAGATTTACTCATTAGTACCTTAAGTCAGTTCAGATGCTGAAAACAAGGGTTTCACATGAAGTTAACGGCAAAGTGACTGAAGTTGCAAAACACCTCGGAAATGTTACTTTGCAAAATCCTCTGGTCTGACGCTTTATAAAATGGCCAATGTTTCTACACAAGGTGGCACTGTAGGCATTTCTCTGGACCACAGAGGAGTTTTAAAGCAAGCTATAGGTTTCAGATGATCACTGTGACTATAATGTACAAAAATCAACCCCAACATTAAAGCCTTATGACTATGCAGAGTTCTGCTGTTAAAACTTTTGCTAGAGACACACATGTGTAGGTTACTGTGACACATACTCCCGAACACAACAACAAGATTAGGACGTTGGCCTGGACTCCAAACACCTTAGATCCCAATGAGCAAATGTAGGATATGCTTGGTCCCAGACAGCACAGCCCATCCCTAGAGGGGACCTGTTTATTCCCCAGAGAGTGGCAGCTGTTTTGGCAGTACAAAGGGAGAACTACTCAATATTAGGCAGGTGGTTTAATGTTGCCGTCTACATTACATAAACAAATAAAATCTCTACAAATCCCTTTTATAGGTACTTATTGACCAAGTTCTGAGAGACATTAAACACAGGATGGAAGATGAAATAAATTAAGCCAATCCTCTAGTGTTTCTGAAGCCTGGAAGGGTATCGATGTCAAAGGAAATAAAACAGCCCCACTCAGCTCTTGACGCCATTTGAAACACTTAGATTTTTTTTTCCTGGACATTGCTGGTATGTAAACTCACATGCAACAGCAGCACTGCAGCCAAGAAGGACTGTCCCTGGCAGTACCCGATCTCCTCATCGTAAACAGAATAAGCCTGAAAAAGAATGCAGACAGAAAGAAAGGTAACAAATTAGTATCACGATAAAAAATTTTTTTTAAAGAAATGATGAAATTAAAGTATTTGTATAGTATAGTATACATTTTTTTTCTAAACATTTGGGAAGTCACACCAAGGCTGCAAAGAAATGTGTAAATACTGATCTTGTGCTGCATTTAACTGATGGTGAGAATGTTATCTGTATACCATATGTCTACATTTACAAGAAGCATTAAAAAAACAAAACAAAACAAAAAAACCACATCAACAGAGCAGCCAGTGACTGCCCACAATTACAGTAAGTCAAATAAAATGAAATAAATATTTTATTTTTTTACCCTCAGCGGGGCTGGTTTGGCTACAGAGAACTTAAATTATAATGTGTATGAGCTGTGTGGCAGTATAATAATGAAGAAAGACCAAATAAGACCTACAGAAATCAAGTCTAACCGCATGGATTCAGAAACAAACAGAAAAGCAAGGGGAAAAAAAAGGGGTTTGAAAGAAATGTTGGAATAAATGTTATGTATTAAATTGCTTTGGGAGCTAGGGAGAGAATCAGGCGAAAGGGCTGTAGTGGCCTACTGAGCTACAAACACAAATTATGAGCATGAATCAAACGGACAAAGTGTGGATCAATCCATACACGCAGGAGAGGGAGGGTCCACTGAATTATTTAAACACACCTGAGGAGGTGGTTGTCTGGGAAGAGATGGATGCCCTCACATGAGTTATACATAATAAATGACATGAAACTAAAAACTGAACGCACTGCAGTCGGGACATTCGTGACGAATTATGGAGGTATAGCTTCAGATGTATGTATACATACTATTGACGCACATCCTCGTTTTCATGAGAAAGAGAGCACAGATGCTCGATGATCAAAACGCCAAAGTTTTGACTCAAACACACACCAAAGTGCGCGTTCGATTTAAAACTTGTTTTGCTTTTCTAAACAGGCGGAGACTCTTATGAACTCACTGAACCACCCACTAACCCAGTGAGAGAGTTAATTAATGAGCGGTTGATTTTAGCATTGGCACCTTCCACTACTGCTCTACAGACCTACTGTAGAGCCAGTCATTTACATATTAATTATATCGTATTCCAGAGAAACGTGATTCAATTTCACATGGAGATTATTTTTATTTCTAACAGGTTTCAGCAAGAACGACGGCTGCCAGCTAAACAACTGTTTGTTTCTCACCTGTAATTACATACAGTTTTCTAAAAAACACGACTTCCTGAGTGGATGTGAGTTTACAAATCTATGTCAGGACAGAAGCTGTCTACTACTGCTATTTATACTTACTAATATTTGAAATATTTTTTTTATTCAATACTATGTGAATTTTAGCTTTGATTCAATTTCATTTAGAATATTGGGCCTAATCACAACAACAGTTGTGTCAAGGTAACTTATACCCTAAGGTAAAGACCCAAAAATCAGACGATCCACAAAGAGCACCACTAGGAGAGGGTGGGAAAGAAAAAATCCATCTTAACAGGAAGAAACCTCCAGACAAGCAGGGTCAGGGAGGGGCAGCCATCTGCTTCGACTGGTTGCGGGTGAGAGGAAAGAGAAAAGAAGGAAGAGAGGATAAGGAGACAGGACAAAACAATCTATGGGAGGGAGAAAACAAAACGTAATGACCTGCAGTAGTGGTGCATAAACATCTGGCAATGAAGTGAGTTGAGTGGAAAAGGAAGAAAAAAAAACTTCATGCATGCAAAGACCACAAAACGCTGCCTTTTATAAGCAGCAAAGTAAACTGGCAGATACATATTAAAGGTACATTGTGTAAAATATCACCGCTAGATGTCAGTAGATTGCAGTCGACTAAATGTTGTTTCCCAATTCAAGTGCATAATACCAGTTACAGTGGCTCCCCTGGCCGCCATTCATTTGAAGTGAGTGTAGGTGTCAGTGGATGTCAGTCCTCCGTTTGGACTGGTGTCCACGTCTATTCACTCTTCAGGAGTGTGAAAGGAGTCTGGTACGAGTCGATGAGTCAGTGAAACTCACTTCTGTCTCATACTGAGGTGAGTTGTTGAGCATATCCGGAAATATTCTGTTGGTAAGTGCTGCTGTTTTGGCCACTGTTAGCCGGCGTTATTGAAACTGTCTTTGAAGTGGATCTAGCATTCTTGGACTCGGACACTTAGTGAATAACCTCCCTCACGGTGTGAGACTGTAATGAAACTGTTTAAGAGTTGCAAAGGGTGATTTTTAGGGCATTAGTTGGCATTATGTTTAGGCTTACGTTAGCTGGCTTATAACCAGCTGTTGTTCTTTAGCTAACTCGCTGTCAGATTTTCCAGACATGGGACGGTCACATGTCTAATCTGCTGACAATATCAGGAAAAAACAAGCATGTTTATGCACATTTTCATGTGTTCAGGACTTCGGTTCAGGACATGAGGCTTGAGGTGAGGAGGAAGAGGATGAGGTGGAAATGAGGGAGCAGAGAGAGAAGAAATGGATGAGGCAGACATAATGAGAATGGGACAATGAAAATATACATGTACAAATATTAAACGGTCACATATAGTTTGAAATACCTATTTGTGATCTTTAAATTAAAAGTAAGTTATGAGGCGTACTACGTATGTGGCCAACCTCTAGGCACAAAAATAAAACTGATTTAGGCGGAAGAGCAACGCCCATCTCAGCTACTGTATTCAGATGGTGGGGCAACATGGCAGCTTCCACAAACCAACCCCGCTCCTATGTATTTTTAATGGATTAATTCTAAATTTATGACAATGCATTGATTATTGGAAGATGTAATTATAAACACACTGTCTATTTATGAGTACAATGGGAGGGGTTTTTCTATTGAATAAACTAAAAAAAATGACTCATTGTAACCTTCAAATGCAAACATATCAGATTATCCCCTGGGGTGCCTCTTGAAAACCTTTACACTGCTAACTAATAGTAAAGTTTAACATTTATAATAAGTGGGAGCGTCATTTTAATCATCTCTACTTAAGCCACTGGCCCAATATCCTTGAAGAGCACTGGGAAGTATTACTACTATTGTTCTTGACCCAGTTTATCACTCCCTATTATTTCTTCATTATGTGTATTTTGTGTTGTAAATTTACATGTGGCAGAAGTCAATTTGGGGGAGAGTGGGGAAAAGAGTGCTGCCGATTTGTTTCTGCAGTTCTGCTACCAAATGGTTTACACCTCATTTGGCATACAGCTTTTGCAGTAGCTTTGTGCAATGTGTGAATCCATTTTAATGACTGCCTGGATAATGCCCTCAGCTGACTTCAGAGGAAAAATTAACCTCCTTCTTGTGTGTTAAGTATCTCACCTTGCAGATCTTATAGAGGGAGTCTTGTCCATCTCCTCCAGTGTCTTTGAAGTAGTCGTGAGCTGGGAATGTCCGGTTAATGTCCCTGGTGATGGCGCTGTCCTGAGGGGACTCCTAAAAATGAAAAGAGATGAGAGAGAGAGGTTAAAGTGGACTGAAAGGAGGTGAAGAGGCAGGGTGAAATTCAGTAACTAAAACATTCAAAGCCATTTTTATCATTGGGTCTCTGCAAAAAGAGAAAAATAAATCCGCAGAGACCCAGCAGTGGTCAGTGCTGTAGAGTATTTGCTGGCCTCACACATAACTGAGATTTACAGCATGGGGCGGGAATAAGCAGTGGTAGGACAGAGTGTTCCCTTCTACCGTACAGACTGTCCACAGCTCTGTGCCTTTTTATTTGTCTGTATCTGCCCACCCCATTTCAAATCTAATAATGACCACTTCTTCTTATACGTAATGAAGTTTCTGATGGTATAGTACGCATGCAAACAATAGACACATAACACAAAACAGATATTGTTATTTACGTGGTAAACGTGTTCAGTGAAACAAATAATATACTAACAGCTTTGCTTTTACCAAAAGTGGAAACTAAATGGTAATTTAATTTGTGAAATGTTGCATTTAAGTACACACTTGCTACAGATTAAATTCTTGGTTTGCTGACCTACTTGATGTCAACTAGATGGTCATTTGGGAAGAAAATAAACTGACTGAAATACTTTACAGCAACTATAAACTGAATTTAACAACAGCATCAAGTTTAAGACATATTGCCTGTAAAGAGGGATAGATGGATGGCTTAAGCAGTTATTGTGCAAACTGCTGTCTGCACTTATGGTTTTGCTATTGCACACTTTTTTTCTATAAAATTCAAAATACAGGCCATCAAGGTTAATGATGTGACTGTAAGGAAAAAAAGCAGTTAGTGAAATGTTAATATCATGCTACTGTAATACGATACAGTTCTATTTGGTCCCAACATCAGTATTTTAGACAAATTGACATTTTTTTAACCTGATAACCCGATTTTGCTAGAAAAAACTGGGAATTCAAATTCAGAAAGACTACTTGTACTTTATGATTATTATGACTTGGATTAGATAATAGTAATCACTTCCATAGCAAGTTTATATATAACCGGTAAGATATTTCACTAGTTGAAAATGCAAGGGAGAACAAGAAGATTCAAGAATTCATCTTCTTGGGAGCATGAATATGTATACAAAATTTTCCAAATCCATCTAGCAGCCCTGGTATATTTCAGTGTAGACCAACTAACTGACTTGGGTCACGCAGCAGGACAATGGCATGGCCGACTCGAAGTCCAGACCTCAACCTGACTGAAATCCTGTTGTGGGACCTTTAGAGACCTCAAGATAAACAAATGCCCACGAACCTCAATAAAGTAAAGGAATGTTTAAAGAAGAGTGGGCCAAAGCTCCTCCACAATGATTTAAAGCCTGATAAAGTCATAAAGAAAACTATTACTTCAAGTTATCGCTGTTAAAGGTGGCCCTACAAGCGACTAAATCCTTAAGTGTCCTTGGTTTTTCACAGGACCGTATGGCTGTATGTGTGGAGATTGCACACAGTACATATACAAGCCTGGGGAAACTTATTTCTTTGGCATATCACTCCACAGAGTGGATATACTACACATACATAGATCAGTGAATAATATAATCTAAACTAGCCGTGCTTTGCAAAGATTAATCACCACTTAATTCATTATTTATCACAAGTGAATTTCAGAGACACAGCCTCTAAATAACAAATCTTACTCTGTAACTCCCCATTTGTATACAACAAATCAAACACACTTTTAAACATAGCTTTTGTAGCATTTGTGGGCAAAATAAGTATAAATTTGGGACTATGTATTGGTTGATGTTCACTGAACTTTGTAATCTGGTGCAGGGACCATTCTCTCATGTAAAATGAGGGAGTAGGCGCGACCAAAGAGGGGTACACTTTCAGTCAGCGGTGTGAAACTATAATGTCTCAGCCAAAAACGTTAAAATAACTTTTTTTTTTTATTGTAAGACTATTCATACATGTAGAAAAATGTTTCCATTACATGCTGGGAATTCAGAAACTACACCTAGAGTTTGTTGTTTGCTTTTTTTTTAACCATTGCTGAAGGGTACTTTTGCAGGACTAAACCTTATTAATCCCTACAGGGGATCAAATTCTGTCCAACCAAGCAGTCCTGCAACCCCATCCTCAAAGTAGATATAAACTTAAAAGAGAACCCATCATTTAAATAGTCAGTGTTTTCAAACCAGTCGTGCTCCCTTTGTAGCTAATTATACCTTTTTGGTCACTCTGTTACTGTACCCATCAAGTCCCTCCTTTTTCCGAGGTTTCTGTTCCAACTTCCACAAAGGAAGAGAGTGCAACAAAAATAATGCAAGTATGAGAAGAAATGCAGGAAGAAAGGGATCTTTAAACAAAGCAAGCTAATGGGGATAAGAGGCCAACAACAGTGGTCCACTCCACGACTAACACCACACCCTAAAACACACTGAGTGTGTATACATGTATGGTATTGTGTGAATTGTAGATCTTGGGAATATTTGATGAAGTCATTATGTTCTGTTCTGCCTTCAAAAGACTGTTTTAGAGTAAATAATTGACTTTAAGGTTGAGGTTAAATGAGGTTATGTTGCGATAAAGGTTGGTGTAAGGATCAGGCAGTTAGCTGTGATGGTTAAAGTTAAAAACCAGGGAAGGTGATGAAAGTGATTTAACTAGATGAAATTCTGAGCTTCAGTCTGACATATACAGTAACATATCTAATTATCCGAGATTAGTCATGCTCACTTTTAAATACAGTCACTTTGCTAGTAGCAGGTTGGACCCCCATTTTACTTCAGAACTGCCTTAATTCTTCATGGCATAGATTCAACCAGCTGCTGGAAATATTCCTCACAACTTTTGGTCCACATCGACATGACAGCACAGTTACTACAGATTTGTCGGCTGCACATCCATGAAGTGAAACTCCCGTTTTACCACATCCCAAAGGTCCTCTATTGGATTGAAATCTAGTGACCTGGTGGCCTGGTGTGGAGGCCATTTGAGTACAGCGAACTCTTTGGCATGTTCAAGACATCAGTTTGGGATGATTTGAGCTTGTGACATGATGGCACTATCCTGAGGGAGAAGGCTATAAAAAGGTGGGTATGCTGTGGTCATTAAGGGATAGACAAGATCGGCAACAGCACTAAGGGTCCCAAAGTGTGTCAAGAAAGTCTTCTTTGGTTCAGGCACCTGAACCACTAATAGGCAGGAAGGACCCATGCTTTCATGTTGTTTATGGCAAATTCTTGATGTCACAGCACAAATCAAAACTCATCAAAAAGGCAATGTTTTTCTAATTTTCTATTTTCCAATTCTGGTGATCCTGTGTGAACTGAAGCTACGGTTTTCTGTTCTTAGCTAACCGGAGTCCCACCTGGTGTGGTCATCTGCTGCTGTAGCCCTCTGCTTCAAGTTTTGATGCACTGCGCCCTCAGAGATGCTCTTCTGGGATCAATAAAGCATTTTTCCCCCAGACAGCTGCTGCTCACTGGATATTTTCTCTTTTTCGGACCATTCACTGTAAACCCTTGAGAGAGTTGGGTTGTGTGGGAAAATCCAAGCAGATCAACAAGACTCAGACCAGCCTGTCTGGCACCGACAACCATGCCACATTCAAAGTCACTTAAATCAGGTTTGTTCCCCATTCCAGAGCTCAGGCTGAACTTCAACAGGTCATTTTGACCATATTTGCAAACCTAAATGCACTGAATTGCTGCCATGTGACTTGCCAATTAGATATTTGTATTAAGAAGAACAAGAATACCTAATAAAGTATATCTTCTAAACTTGGCAGGACCTCGCCATAAAGTGCATCAGTAAAATCCAAAGTGATTGAACATTTAGCCTCAAGGGTACTAAAAAAAAAAATCCTCACGTGTGTCCCAGAAATCTGTTTATTCAAAGAGAAAACCATTGACAATGCTGATTTTAAAGTGCACACTGCATCCAATGTGATGGGCACATTACACAGAGCTACAGTCTCTCCGTGAAAGATAACCATCCATGTTTATATAAGCACCACTTAGCCATACTTATCGTAAGTGTTTAGAGCATGCACAAAGACTTCTGACATAATGGCCAATTAGCTTCCTCCCTATCTGTCAGCTAACAAAAAGTTCAGAATTAGAGTAGCACGAGAGAGGAAGAAAATGTGTTTAGTATCTCAACATAATGTATGGAAGCATGAGAGGAAGTTAGAAAAAGAAACAGAGGAGTAGAACGAGAGAAAACATGAAGGATAAAATATATCTGGAGCTAACTGGAAAATTAGAAATGGAATTAGAGTACATTAGAGTATGAACAGAAAAAAACAA
>VVHJ01017349.1:11846-26500 GCA_015107715.1 Tylochromis polylepis
TCTGCTGTCTATTATTAGGAGCCTTTTTTGCTGTCAGCTCTGTTTCCGAAACGTTTGACTTGTTGTTTTGAGGGGGATAACGGCTCTTTCATCGTGAGACCTTCTGAGGTCACCGTCGCTGCAAACCCACCAAAAACCTTCAGCCGATTTTGCTTGCTCTGTTTTACCTTTGCATGCCAGCTCTCTTGATTATTTTTTTGACAAACGCAAGCTCAGAAATGATCCTCGTAGAGGCTTTTTGTGTGCTCTTCATGTCAGGTAAATGGCGCGGAAATCCAAGTCTATCAGGGTTTATGTAAGGGACTGGCTTCACTTCTGGGTCATGTTTTGGTACATCCAGTTCCACTGTTTGCTCGGTGAAGAGTTCATGATGAGTCACCGAGGAGAGCTGGTTGCCAAAATGCCCGAGAAACGCGCTGGACTCACTACTTGTGTTTGTGTCACTCCTGGCTCGATGCGTTTGCTGGCTTTGTAGCACAAAACAAAATAAAAATCGCAGACACAGCTGTAGGTGTAGCTCAGATCAAACTGTTAAACTTGTAGAGTCCCTCCAGTTGTTGTAACACACACAAGACCTGTAGGCCTGAAGGGTAGCACACAAACCGGGGTGCAGGGTCTCTGTCAGGGGTGAATGTGCATCTTTATGACTCTGGCTATTGATGAGCCGGCTCAACTTTCTTGTCAAGATTAGGGTTGCCGTGGAAGATTTTTTGCAGTATCAGCATAAATCGCTGGTTTACCGTTCTGGATATTTTCAGTTTCTGTTTGAGCTCGTCCTTTTGGAAGGATTTACTGCTGCCAACTCCTTGAAACTTCCTTGTTTAGTGTCACCATCGAGTGACAGTTTACAGTTTGCACTTCTAGAACCTGGCTTATGGCATGTAAAATTTCAGGATCTTCCACATGCGTAGGTTATAAAATGTCTTAATAATAAATGTTATCATAATACATGCAGTGTTTGTCAGCTGATTCATCCACTGATCAATTCAACAACAGATACTATCTTTAGAGTAGCATGGACCCAGTTATACCTGTCACATTCATCATACCCAAAAAATGTGTTTTTATTATTGATGAAATGTCAGAGCACAGCAGCAGGTACAGTGTGGGACTTGGAGAGCTTTTTGTCAGTGAGTCGTTTCTGTCTGCTTTGGAAAGTGGGCGAGTTGAGCAATATGAAACTATTTCACCCAGAATCCTGGAGGGAGGGGGGGGGACACGGCAGTAAATGTGAATCGCAGTGTGTTTCATATTACAGCAAGCTTAACTGGCTGACTTCCTCATGACGAGTTCCATCATGGTTACTGACGTGTCCCCATCTGTTGGTAAAATAAATAACTCTCAAACTTAGTTCAGGGTATTTTTTCCTTAATCTTTAATGATTACAAAGAACATGGTAACCTGCTTGCAGATTGGAAAGCTACAAGGCCATATAACCTGCCCTTTTGTATTGTGTCCTTTTACCAATGCTTCACATAATGATCAGTGTGTTTGTGTGTATACACAACTTACGATTGCTTTGTTATATAACTGAACCCTCACAGCAGCATTGTTGCTGCGTAATTCAGACTCTTCCTGATCAGAGCGCTCCAAACGGACATTAACCACATGCTTCTTGTATTGTACGTCACTGTTGCAGGCAGTTCATATTCTGAAAAGAAGAAGTGGGACTGGAATGAAAAGGAAGGCTTTAAATTTTCAACTTAATGAGTTCAACTTAGTGGCTCTGATCCCGCATATTCCCTGTAGAAGTATTTATTTGTAAGCCAGTCTGCAGAGCCAGAGCCCTCTCCTCCTCCTGGATTACTCCAATAAAAGTACCTCTTGACTCTGATTAAAAGATTGTTTTGTTTTCTTAGCCTAATTTGGTTTAAACGTGTCTGGAAGATGCTGAAATGGATGTACTTGGATTCTGCTGTTGGTTGAACAAACTGTTCCCTCTGTTCAAGCCCCCAGTGGATTGGCAACAGGGCAGACCAAGAGCACACTTAGTCATGCTGGCCTGTTAAATTAAAGCCTAATTTAAGTCACAGCATTGTCCTTCAAAATGAGCGGCACTCCCTAGCTGCTACTTACACACTCACTTACATTTATGCCCCTGTTTTTACTGTTTTGCTTTATTGTTAGGCTCTCTAGGTGGACATTTTTTACTTTTAAAAGTAGTGAATGTAATAGGTGGGATTCTAGGCACTTCCTCACCAACAGCTTTTCTTTGCGCGTTTGGAGTTTTAATGCTAACTCGATCAATATTCACTTCACCCTGTCTCGTATCTGCTGTGCACACTAC
The DNA here is from genome assembly GCA_015107715.1 of Tylochromis polylepis. Taxonomy (NCBI): domain Eukaryota; kingdom Metazoa; phylum Chordata; class Actinopteri; order Cichliformes; family Cichlidae; genus Tylochromis; species Tylochromis polylepis. Next base: position 14,134 of record VVHJ01017349.1, read on the forward strand.
CTGTGTGTGAAGAGATGCCAAATAAGGAGAAACTATCATGACTGTGAAAAACGGTACAGACTTAACGGGACTGCGAATTGAGTCTAAGTCTTCATCAGGGAAGCTAGACTGCCTCAGTAACCTTTCTTTGATACTGAGTTTGCATCTGCCCTACTGAAGCGCACCTGTTAGATAAGCCCTTACACCCATGCAGTACTTCCTTTGTTTTTTAAATAGTCTTGGATTGCACACAGAATTAGTAAAGCAGTGTTTAAGTTGAGCCTGATGAAGATTTACACATGTGAATGATTTCCAGGCTCTTTCTCGTTGCTCAAATACAGCGTATTAAATAAACACTGTTCCTGGATTGGTACCCAGTACCAGCGCATACCTTATTGTATGTTCAGTTGAGGTAATTGTATCGTATCAGGACTGGGGGGAAAAAAACTGGATCCGTGCATCAGTAGTAGCAACTGGTAGAGAGAACTAGAGTTTGAGACTGATAAAAGCAGAAGATGGTATTTGTTTTTAATGAGCTGCATAGTCATCGTTACAAAGACAAAGCCTTGACTGTAAGTGGAGTGCATGAGGAAGAATGACAGAGAATCACGTGTCACTGCATTGCTAAAGTTTTGTTGTATGAGTTCATAGAGAAAGAACAGTGCTGAATCACTCGCTACCCAAGACGGTGCATTTTCAGCACTGATGTATGTATGCAGACTGAGCAGAGAGGCAGAGTTTATCAGTATGAAACAAACACATGCTCTCTCTCTTTCTCTTCCCAGCTGTCAGCTGAACCAACTGCTTCTTAGTAAATAAACAAACACATAGGTGGGCATCCTCAAGGAAGGCTTCTCCAGAGAAAACAACGAAACACCTATACCACTTCATTCCCGAAGGCTCAACTGCCTCACCTAGAGTATCAGACTCTGCATAGCCCTTTGGAAGACAGCTTTGATTATTCCTTTTTGTGATAACAAAGCAATAGATTTGACTTCTTTTTTTTTTAATCATTGTTTAAGATTGATCTGCATGGTTCGTGAATCTGGTGCAGCTTTTAAGTTGTTTGATTGAAGACTTTTTGAGCAGTCAAAATATATTTGATTAGAAGCCTCAGAAGAAGACAAGATAACAGAGACGTACTGACTGTTTTTATTGCTGGTTATGATTAATAAGTTTCTGCTGAAATCGTAGAGAAGTGGAAAGGAAAGCAGCTGTGTTGCCAACACAAACAACTGATCTGACTCTGGAGCAGTTCTTACTTTGTCTGCTATTCTCTAACTCTTTCTCTGGAAAGTTAACCTTCAAAGAAAACCAGAGGGACCCTTAATTCAAAGCATTTTAATTATGTTGGAACTGCAACATATATTAATACATTCAGCCATGAGTGGCAGCTCGCATTCAACGCTCTAGTAATGCCATAATGAGCCGAATGGCTGGACTGAAGTACTGAACAGAGTAAGGAAATCCCCATGTCTACATAAGTCAGACATAACTCTTTTACTCATAGAAAAGTCAGGAGAGCCTTGAGCTTTCTGTGTAGCTGTCTACCAAATTCCTCAAATTAAATTCTTCTTTTATTTTAACCCATGCCTGCATGTGGTGCAAGGATGCCCCATAACGCTGTCCACTGTTCTTGAGAAAGCGACCGAAGAGGAGGAGAAAGGGTAGGAAATGACAGAGTGTTTGACAGAATACAAAGCGCTGGTGACTCCGTCCACGCGCAATGGTCACCGCGTCTTCAGCTACACACTCGAGAGCCACACGTCGGCTGCCTTCTCCATCATGAACGAGCTGCGCCTGGAGCGGCAGCTGTGCGACGTCACGCTGCGTGTGCGCTACAAAGACCTGGAGGCGGTGGACTTTGTGGCTCACAAGGTGGTGTTGGCCTCCTCGTCCCCGGTCTTCAGAGCCATGTTCACCAACGGCCTGAAGGAGTGCGGTATGGAGTTGGTGCCCATCGAAGGAATTCATCCCAGGGTTAGTCTGTTTTATCCTTGCCTAAATGTTTTATTTGATTTGTAGGTCATTAAAATGTAAGCTATATTATTGTATTTATTTGTTGACTTCAGAATAATCAAATGGGAATCAAGTTACTCCTCTTGTAGCATAAACCGGCCTCACATTATTACAGGGAAAAACCGGTATGTATGGGAAGTGTAATTTTAAAACCAAGCTGAATACCACACTGGGCTTTTCTAGCATTGTTAAAAAAAACAAAAAAACAAATGGCTCCAGCCCACTTTGAGCCAGGAAAAATTCTGCACTGCTTTAAAATGAAACAGAAAGTCAGAATTGCTTTAAAACTGGTCTCAGATGATCATACCTTTATGGATAACACCATCCACTGTTTTTCTTTATCACTTATCTTTGTACAAGTGCAATTAAAAGTCAAAATTAAATGAATATTAGCCTTACATCGCACTGATTATTAAGTGGCTTTTTCCAAGCATCTTGGAGCCTTTGCTACAATGCTTGCCTTTTTTAGTTGCTCTGTAGGACTACTCCTTGTTGCTATATGACTGCATATTTGGATTCTACATTTTCTACATCACACTTTATGATTGTTAATCTCTTTATCTGACGTGCCTAAAACATTTTTACAATACCTTTTACTTTATGTTCAGAAATATCTATGTACCCAGGGATTGAGTGAATTTTTTTTTTCCATGAGAAAATAATATGTTCACAGTAATTATGAGTCATGCTAAAGTGTGTAAATATTTTTCTATGGTACTCGGGACTGAAATTCCACCTTTTTAAAAAGTAAGCGCTCTCTCTGTAAAACAGGTGTACACAGTGGCTGAACAGTTTTATTTTGACCTCGTTTACTTGCTTTGGATGTTTACTGAGCTCACAGAGTGCGGTTGACACAATATCTGTGACGTGACGGCGTGTGAGATGCTAATCTGTGTTCCTTCCTTCCAGAAGTTAGCATAGCATTAAATAATTTTTCTCTCCAGCTTCTCTTACTTTAATTTTCTCATCTGTGCACTGACCTCCCGCAATCCAACCCCTTTTCTCCCTCTTACACTGTGTCCTTCTCACCATTTCAGGTTATGGACAGACTGATAGAGTTTGCCTACACAGCCAGCATCTCTGTGGGTGAGAAGTGTGTCATCCATGTGATGAATGGCGCTGTCATGTACCAGATAGACAGCGTGGTCAAGGCCTGCTGCGATTTCCTCGTCCAGCAGCTTGACCCCAGCAACGCCATTGGCATTGCTAGCTTTGCAGAGCAGATCGGTTGCACAGAGCTCCACCAGAAGGCCAGAGAATACATCTACATGAACTTTAGCCAGGTAAGGCTTAAATAGCATCTCTAATGAAAGCAGTTTCGTCAGAATCAATGAACTGCATTGTTGGGCTGCACATGAAGTTGGAGCCAGTTCTTGTAATTGGTTTTTCCTAATTTAATGATTTTGTAACCTAGAAATCAAGGATTAAACATGGGATATTGTAGCTGAAGCTACAAATCTGTTCAAGGTTGTGGGGCAGGAAATCTGTGTGTAAAGTGTTTTGAGGTCTGAGTAAACAATGTTTCACTTGCTCCATTGTGGTTTCTTCTGGTTAGTTCAAGCTATTAGTCCACTGGTAGACTCATAGTTTGCATTCTCTTCACACAAAGGCCAAGAAAATTCAAACTATGAGTCATGATGACTTGCGAGTATCTATGTGGGTTTACTTGTGGCAGAAGCATACGTGACTGCAAAAGATGATGGTACAATGCAGTAAAAGAAATGAAAGAACAGTTAATATTTAGTCCTCATAAGGAGATAAGATCAAGGGCAGGTCCACCTTATGACAAAGACGTGTCACATTTCTGTCAGTGGCAAGTATTTCTGTGAGGTTAAACCTATAAACATAAGTGTAATATTCAATCCATGCCTACCCACCAGAGATTTGGCCTTAATTATATTGTGGCTGTCATGGCAGGAAACCATCTTTCCTTTGTTAGAAAGAGATTATTTGTGGCAAGAGTTGGTTTTGTCTTCACTGTTATGTTATATTTGATCACGAAGAGCAAAAAAAAACCCCAAACAAACTAATATAGATTACATGATTGAGTCGTAATTTAAAATGAATCTGTTTGTATTTGGAACAGAGACTGTGCACAGTTTAACTGATCCAGCAGTGACTTTAGATAAGAAAATTAGATGAGAATTTGCTGCTGGTCTAGATTACACTCAATCATAAATGTCTGGATTTTGGACTTATGCAGGCATTATTAGCTGTCTGGAAACTTTTAGCTCAGATATATTAATCAATTGTTTGGGGAAATTGTTCCAATTGTTGTAATTACTTAACACCAGATAGTTTCATTCTTTATGTTTAATTAATAAGCACTCAACATTTGTATCATAAAAAGTTGCTATAAATCTCTACTCCTGCTTTCCAGGTAGCAACCCAAGAGGAATTCTTCAACTTGTCCCACTGCCAGCTGGTCAACCTCATCAGCCGCGACGAGCTCAACGTGCGCTGTGAGTCTGAAGTCTTTCAGGCGTGTGTGGCCTGGGTGCGCTATGACCGGGAGAACCGGCGACCTTACGTCCAAGCCTTACTCCAGGCTGTCCGCTGCCATTCCCTCACCCCCAACTTCCTGCAGACCCAGCTTCAGTCTCTGGACTGGGACCCACAGTGTAAAGACTACCTGGCTCAGATCTTCCAGGACCTCACCCTCCACAAACCCACCAAAGTGATTTCTTGCAGAACTCCCAAGGTGCCACAGCTCATCTACACAGCAGGGGGTTATTTCCGTCAGTCACTCAGCTACCTGGAGGCTTACAACCCCTGCACGGAAACCTGGCTGAGGCTTGCCGACCTGCAGGTACCCCGAAGCGGCCTGGCCGCCTGTGTGATCAGCGGGCTTTTCTATGCTGTTGGTGGAAGAAACAATGCGCCTGATGGCAACATGGACTCAAATGCTTTAGACTGCTACAATCCTATGAACAACTGCTGGGTGCCGTGTGCACCCATGAGCGTGCCCAGGAACCGAATCGGAGTCGGAGTCATCGATGGCATGGTATATGCCGTTGGTGGATCACATGGGTGCATTCATCATAATAGTGTGGAAAGGTAAGTGAAGTTGGCTAATAATGGAAGATGGTATTTCTTTTATCACACTGACCAATTCTGCCAGTTCTGAATTTATTCTTTTATCAATTATGTGTGTTTGAATGTAGACAGAAAACCAGAAGTCTTGTACTGGTTGAATGGTTAAGGAACAATTACGGTATGTGGTCAGCACAGCTCATTTATAGGAAGGGCTTATGGTTGTCTGTCAAGAGAAGTAATCGGGCAACTTCCTGGAAACATTTTACTTCCTGCAATTTATTTTTAGATCACACAAAGCTGCTGTGAGGATATTCGAGTCTACAGGGATATATTTTCGTAATATTAAACTTGGTGACAATTGAAAAGAGAAACACTTTTTGTTTTCTCTCTCAATCTAAGCCTGACACAAAACGCTTGCGCTAACATTGTTACATCACCAGATCAAGAAGAACTGATGCTCATTCTTTGCTTAACATCTTGAGATAATCCTGCACAGATGCGGCTTTTAATCCACACCTGTGAAATAGCAGCTTTGTTTAGGTGCTTCCTGGTGTTTGGTCGGATAAATTTTAATAAATAATAAAAAACTGGAAGCAGAGAGCCCATCAACAAGTCCCATGAGAAATATCCGATGTGCTATATTGGCCTTGCTCTGACTAACATCGACATAAACCTGCCCCAGATTGTTCACTGCTAGTCATTTAACACGGTGATTACTTAAATTTTAATTCAAGGCAAAAACTTTACCCAAAATTTGGCTTTGTTCCTAAAATAGAAGATATTACACGGGCAGCTCACAGTCTCGGTGAAAGAGGAACATGTCTAGCCGGTCTGAATGATCATATAACATCTGAAAGCACATATGACGCACTGTAGCACAATGGCTAACCACAGATACTGAAGAATGAAACTAATGAATCTGTGGTGCACACTCCTGACAGTGGTTCATTCATCGGGATGATGTGTTACAAGAGTTGGTTGCATTTGCGATTTAGAAACCCGATAAGTAAACTGACCAATCTTATTGGTTGGCAAAGGAAAAACGGGGAGATAAAGCTCAGAAATAAAGTGATAATTACTTTCTTATGAAACTATGTAGCCTTCTCAGTCTGTGTTGGTTCTCCACAGGTATGATCCAGAAAAGGATCAGTGGCAGCTGGTAGCCCCAATGTTAACACGGCGTATCGGTGTGGGTGTGGCGGTCATCAACCGGCTGCTCTACGCTGTGGGGGGGTTTGACGGGGCCAACCGGCTCAGCTCCTGTGAGTGCTACAACCCTGAGAGGGATGAGTGGAAGACCATGGCCCCCATGAACACTGTCCGCTCCGGAGCTGGTAAGAAGGAATTGTAAAGCTGCTTCCTACTCATGAAAAACGTTTCTGAAAACAATCAATTTACACAACTGCCCATGCAGGTTTCCACCTGTGATTTGTAAAGCTATGTGCAAGACTTCCTGCCCCTGCAGACCTTCCTCTTTTTGCTAGGTAGATCCAAGCAGTACTTAAACCAGGCAGCAAGGGCAGCTTGCTAGCGAGGCAAGTTAAATGTAATGTAACTAATTTGGTTAAGGTTTTGATGCATGTCATGCCACAAAGATTTCAGGTAAAAAGTGACATTACTCAAAAAAGAGAGAAATTAGACAGAAAAACCTATAATGTTCTTGCAGTACACATCACAGAGTGTATATGGAAAAAGTGAAGCCAAAATATCTAGGCATTTTATTGCCATCTTTTGGCAGGTGTTTGAGATGTGAAATCCAACATCTTTCTTCTATGGGAAGAAACTAGTTGCCTAGACTCAGCAGTTATTACTCGTATCTAGACAAAAGAGCCAAGATTTTGGGAGGAAGTCTTGATGTATGGATGGTTATTAAAACACTGATACTACTTTCCATACTTTGGTGTAAAATAAACAGAAACGGGACTATGGCCCCTTTTGTCAAATCAGTAAGCTTAGTTTTGTTTTGCCTTTTTAACTTCTGCTGTAAGTTATGAAGGTGTTTTGTAATGTGCATCTGGGTTTAACAACCGGTAACTGGTATGACCACGTCAACACTGGTTATCTCTGTGTCCACAGTTTTGAACAGTCGGTCCTGTCAAAGAGCGCTGGATTCAAACAAACAGCAATGTCAAATGTTGTCACTCCAGCAGCAGCTTCCTTATGAGGGGGAGGTTAAAAATTTGTAAACTTCAACTTTGCACGAGTACCAATAGCAGTGCCATTTGTCAAGATGCTTATCACTACTTTGGTATACGCCAGTCTCACATTTTAACAATCAAATGCTCTTCCTTGGTTCCTCTGTGAAATTCAGTGATTGTGTATGGGTCGGTCAAACTTTGATATCATGCCTCCTCCATGCAAAAAGACTTCCATTTGTATAGAAATCTTTGCAAAAACGGCCCTCAGCGACCTTTGTCTGTGATCTCAGTGAACTTTCCTCATGACTTATTAGGGTTCAGTCGCTAGTTTCAGGTCGGACTAAATCAAACATACACAGATCCACGGCTCACTCCTCACTTCTGGTTTCAAAACATCATGATGGAGACGGTGAAAGTGCTCAGGTTGAGATTTCATAACTGGACTTCCCAAAACCAATGAGTGTCGTTGCTGTGGCAGCCATCCATCTTTTAAACTGTGTGTGATGGGATAAAGGTATCCATGAGATATTTTGGCTTTGCTACAGTGGGCAAAATCAGTTTTATGTTGTCTGTCTCTGCACAGAATCAATAAACAAGAGGCACTCAGGGTGCAAACCCCCACCCATGCAGCTCACCCTCTGGGCACTGTTTTCTTTTTAAGGGATTAGTATTGTATTTTGTATACATTCATTTTGTTTTCTGTATTTTTGTTTCATTATTTTTTTTTTTTTGTTGTTGTTTTTTTTAACATACTTTAAGAAGTTTGTAGTGCAGTAGAAATTAAATGAGGGTAGACAAATGTCCAAAGTAAAATGATCTTTAGAATCTCCATGTATCATACCTTTTATATGATTAAATGTTTTAGCTCTATGACCTTCAGATCTGTGTGTTGACCTTGAAGAGGTCAAATTTGAAATGATAATTTAAATCTTTACACTGTTACTTCATATATGTTGACACACCACACTGGAAAGAATTATAGTTTCTAAGTTATAAGGCAATTTTTGACAAATAAATCATTAAGTTGACCTTGAAGATCCTTGGCAGAGGATCCTTGGAGTTTTAATTGTTGTTTTTTTTTTTTAATATATATATATATATAATAGCAGTCATAACAAAGCTACCTGTGACATAGCGTAGACATTACTCTTTTATTCAGTATGATTATTATGTTGGAGATTTGCCAGTTCTGGCGTGTGCTTACATGTGTCTGCCCACATTTAGTATTTAAATAAATGAGAGAGCTGACCTTTTCTTTTAGGTGTGTGTGCACTTGGCAATCAGATCTTTGTGATGGGCGGATATGATGGCACCAACCAGCTGAACACAGTGGAGCGTTATGATGTAGAAACCGATACATGGAGCTTTGCTGCCTCCATGAGGCACAGACGCAGTGCTCTGGGAGTCACTGCGCTGCACGGACGCATCTATGTGTTGGGTGAGTAATGAAGATCAGAAAAGCAACAATTTGATTTACAAAATATGTTTCAATTATTGTACTGATATCAATGCAAATATTTTGTTTCCCTCCGCCATTTACAATCATGGGGTGTGAGCCAGTATTCATCTAGGTCACGAGCACCACACCACAGCATTTCAGTCAGGTTGAGGTTTGGACTTTGGACCATTGCAGCACCTTCATTCTTTACTTTTTCAGCCATTCTGTTGTAGCTTTGCTACTGTTCTTGCGATCATTGGCCTGTTGTATGACCTAATTTCGGCCAAACTTCAGCTGTCAGGCAGATGGCCTCACATTTGACTCTAGAATGCTTTGGTAAACAGTACTTTGGTCTTGCGGCTGTAAAACATGCCCATATCATCACCCCTTCACCACCATGGACGGTTGTCTTGTGGTTTGTTCAACTGTGTCTTTGCAAGTTTGTGGGTTTTCTTTTTTTGGGGGGGGGGGTTCTGTCTTTCTTTTGATCAGTAATAATTATCAGCACCTGGCCATTACCGACACTTTTATTTCTTATGCAAGCAGTGCAGGTGTTTTCACACTCCCTCTGCGGTTCAGTTTGTGCTAAATAAATAATGACACAGTGTGTAATATGTCATGTGAGGTTGTTTACCTAGGATATAAAAATTAGAAACAGGGTGTGCTTTTTTTTTCTTTTTCTTTTTTCATGTGACTGTATATTAAAACTCTTTGTAGTGTAACTTTTGTAAGTGTTTAGATGTATTTGCAAGGCATGATTCACCTTTGTTCAGTTTTTGTGACTATAAAAATGTAAATATTTAAGTTTTTATGAGTCACAGTAGCAATAATTAACTCCTATTTACTCACTCCACCTAGTGTTTGTTATCCATAGCTCAGATCTGTGTGTGAGAATGTGTGAGGTATTATTTCAAATTTTTGTTGAAGACTGCATCGTGTTTTTAGACAAAGTTATATATAAATCTAGCTAATCCCAAAGGATTCACCTGCTTTACTCAGATTTACTTAAGTATTGAGATATAAGTAAACTTTGGGATTTTAGTCCAACTTTTGTCATGTATTTGTTCTTAATATTGATCAAAATGTAAAAAGCTTACAGTTTATCATTTTTCTGCTTAACAACTGAAGTTGCTCAGTATAATGAGTGTTCAATTCAAAATGACATAAACACCAATGCTGTGCTTACAGGAGGTTACGATGGCAGCACTTTCCTCGACAGTGTGGAGTGTTACGACCCAGAGCAGGACACTTGGTCAGAGGTGACCCACATGACTTCAGGGCGGAGTGGTGTGGGAGTGGCTGTCACCATGGAGCCCTGCCAAAAGGATTTATCGCAGTGTCAGGCGTGTGACGGTGGAAAATCCAGTGGCACAGCAGACGCTTCAGCAAATGCACGTGACGATCTGAGCAGGACCCGATCCACACACTGACACGCATGCACAGACAAGCATCTCAAAACTGACCTGTGAAAACTGGTCATTTAAATTGAGTATCGGTATAAGATCCAGACAGTCCAGCTGTGTGCTCAAATGTGGCATTTAAAACCCTCAGCTAGATCATCATTTCTAAAGTTCAAGAAAAGGGCTCCGTACTAAAAAGGTCATTTTACTGGCCCGATGAATCATTGGGGGCTTTTTATTGCATTTAAAGAGCAAACTAAATCTGATAGGTGAAGGAAATACTTCAAACGATCAGATTATGTAAACAAAACGTAGCGTGTGTGTGTGTGTGTGTGTGTGTGTGTGTGGCGATCAAAGTGCCATTACAATGCCTGTGGGCATTATCACTATGTCAGTATATTCTCCTCCTGAGGTGCTTGTGTGGGGAAGGCACAGGCTGAGTCACTGTGTGGAAATTGGTGTTAAACCAGACAGCCGCAAGATGATCATACCGTGGGCCTCATGCAAGAACTTGTTTGACGTGCTTATACTGGCCATCTTTTTCCAGTCCAATAGTTCTTTACAAAATCACAATCTGTGTGGTTTTTAAAAAAAATAAATAAATAAAAAAAAATGAAGAAGAATTTAAGCTCCTGATGCTGGATATTGAGTGTCAGTCCAGTACTAGCAGTCCAAAAAACTGTGTGATAACAGGAGGTTTTTGATAAAGAGTTAAGGTATGTGAGCACAGGAACCATTATTTCCCTTCTGTTTATTGTATATGTACACAGTTATTTGCTGTTATTTTTAGTAGTAATGTACATGTTTAAACTCACCCTCTGTTTATTTGCATAAAAATGAGTTCTAATCTATTTTTATGCGAAGTGGACATCCTGTATGACGCCTGTGAAGGCACACAGAAGATATTTAAATCGGTAGTTGTTGGTCTAATATGAAGACAGATTCTGCAGCTCCATAGCTCTTATCCCACTTTTAAATATTTTCAAAAACATTTCGGATTACTAGATCACACACTAGATTATTCCTGTGATATAAGAGAGTTTTCAAGCAAGCTGGCACACTGGTTCCAGTTTGAAATCCAAGAACAAACGGCCTGTATGAGGCATTTGGTGTTGGTGTGATCCCTTGCCTGTAACACCACCTTCTCTTAGATTCTAAGAAATGCTTTGGCCTTTCTTACATGACTACCTGATGTTCGGCTGCAGGTTTATTTTGGCAGGCACAGCTAAAACTATCAGTCCTGCAATAAATCCATCTTTCACAGTCGGTTTCTACTGTTTAGCCTCCTTTTGGTGATTTTACTGGGGCAAAATAATAAATGCCTGTCACTTTGGTGCATAACACTTCCACAGAATCACCATCTTTTTGTGGAACCACTTAATCAGAAATTACAACCTTCTTGAAGGTAGGATTTATTGCAGGATGTCATATTATAGAGCATTAGATCTAGTTAAGTGTGTATAATCATAAACTGGCAGCTGAGTTTCTGCTCCTTCAACTGCAGTCATTGTCCAGCTGTACGGGTGTGGGGGAAAACGTGCATGCACCTGCCGACTTGTATAAATTGTCATGCTCAGATTATGGTAGAAAAGATCTGCTTTAAGCAAGTGGTTCTTGCATGAGGCTCACTGTCACAAATTAAAGTGTTGATACAAGAGTCTGCATAGTAACAAATGTGTCCTTTCACTGATTGCATAAAATGTGAAACTTTAGTAAAATACTGAGCGATGCTTCTTCTCGGGCTCCCCGAGTGTCGTCCAGTGCGATTGGTGTGCGAAGCGCCAACAGAATGAAGAAATTAGTTTAGGGTGGGTTTAGAGGAATCGATAATGTAGCATTTTAAAAAAAACCTGGATTCAAACATCTCACTGAATGTGTCTTTTAAATATTAAAAAACACTACTTACTGACAGAAATGAGACCCTCCCACCTGCAGTAAACTTTTTTTGGGTTTTCACATCCTTGAGACCTCAGACACAGAAATGACCATTTTTGTGCATTAGTGTTCAAATATTGTATACTAATGATTTAAAAAAAAAAAAAATTGCTTAAAAAATGTATTTGTAACAGCGGTTTAAGCTACAAAGGTTTTTAAGTGATGTTTTGTATATTGATATTCTGCAAAGTCTTGTACAGGAATTCAGAGCTCACTTTTTTTAATTTATTTGTTCAGGTCCTTTGTGATTTTTCTTCTTCCTCTTAACTGACATCAGCTTTGCATTGAATTGGACTCTGGTGTAGTGTTTTAATAACTAGCATGCATTGTAACAAACTAGGAATGCCTGCCAATGCTGATTTTTGGATGTTTGTTTAAAAAAAAAAGAAAAGGAAAAAAAGAAAAAAAAACAACGCTTCACT
>VVHJ01017361.1:31449-42407 GCA_015107715.1 Tylochromis polylepis
AGTAAAATAAAGTTTCAACAATGATACATGAAAGTTTATTCACATTTTTACCTCATTAATATTTCTGGCAACTTTACAATGACTGAAGAATGTCAGCCTTTCAATGTGTTATTTCATGTTGAATGATTAATACAATAATCAAATGTCACTGCTAAGATGTTCTTAAAATGACAGTTTAAGCTTAAAATTGCAGCCTGATATGCATCACCTGACAAGCCTGATTTTCCCATCAGAAAAATCTTTTTTTTTTCCTTCTAGTCAATCTGCTGTAAGCTTTGGTCAACGCAGTATCATGGAATTTTGATTAACTGATGAGAAGACATCTTAATTAGTGAATTTAAAAAAAAGAAAGATTCCCACGTAGAAAGTGTATTTGTCAGGCCTCATCAGATACCAACTTTAAGTTTTTGGTGATGGTTTAATTAAGTTCTGCATTCTAAGAAAAGTATTGTGTAAGTACTGTATTGTGCATTCACAGGTACTGCTGTTGTACCCTTAACAATCTCATCAATCTTAAACCTCTGGTAACATTTTTGTACCTTGATCTCAAGGTACAAAAATGTAACTTTTACAAACAGGTGCAAAATTAACCTTAAACCTCGGAGAAAGTATTAAATACTTTTCTATGGACTTAAATATGCAATGAAAGAACAAGTTAATATTTTACCAAATTTCTTTTCATATTTGGCCAGACAGAGTCATCAGTGACCTATTAGGGTTGTGGTTCACTTGCACCTCCTTATATGGACTTTTTCCCCCTCTTTGGTCCAAATTGTCCCTAGGGGGGTAAAATAATTTCTGTTATTGAAGCACTGTATGAATGTGGATTGGCTGACTTGCTTTACTGCTTCTCGTCAAAAAGAAATAGTTTTAAGTATTTTAATACCTTGTTACTCCTGCCTAATCTTTATGTCCATCTTTTATTAACGACAACATAAAAGCATGCCAAGTAATAAGTGCCCTTATTACATGTGGTGAGTCATATAAATTCATCAGTGTTAAGTGCTTAAAAAAAGATAAAAGGTAAATCTCTGTTTGAAATGAATTTGTTTGTGATTGGAGGCTCATTCACTACTGAATTTGCAGATATAAAAGTGTGCGTTGATGGCTCAGGGAATGTTACTGTTGTAATGTTCACATTAAATAAATACTGCTTTATGAGTTTCCTCTGTTCACAAAAGAACCACGTTGCATTTTATTTTATGCTAAAATAATATGGTATGTGATTTAATGAGCTACTTTTCCAAATAGATTATGTCCATAGTACTGTAGTAGTGTGTTTAATTAAATATAAATGTTTACTCACTAAAGTTAGGATAGAAAAAAAACTTGAATTTTGATTTCTTTTCTACTTCACCTTCTAAAGAAGACAGGAGTAAAGAACAAAAAATTAGTGCTGAACACCAACAGTAGGACTGGGACCTGCTAGCAGGATAAAGTGACTGTAGAAACTTAGGAGTGGCAGAGGGGTGGTTTTCAACAGATGGAATCAGCTAAAAACAAACAATGGATTACTGCAATATTCTCATTTGTACAACTTTTTCCCTGATAAGCCTTCTAATTATCAGAAGTTAAGGCTATATTCCAGATGTTCAGAACTGAAACGCAAGTCTGGAAATTTCGAGTGAAATCATAGATCTGTGTTCTGTGTACAGCGATTGTGTATTGAGCACTGAGTAGTTACAAAATGTGAGCGGCATCTCAAAGAGAGCACCGGAGCTCCTGCTAACGCTCCTCACACTACGCCTTCTGTGTAGACATGGTGACGCCGTGTGAAGGTGTAAGCAGGTGCTTTAAATATAGCAAGAAGTTAGTTGTTTTCGTTTTGTCAACTCATCAACATGAGCAGCAGCAGCAGCAGCAGTGGTAGTTAAGGAAAGTTTGTTTAAAACCTTGGAGACTCACTGCTAAAAAATTTTTAAAAGACAATTTTTGTTTCATTGTGATCGCAACTGATGATATCATTGACACGATTTTGGCAGATTTTAGTTCATCTAAGAGCAAATTTAGCAAAGTTTAACTTGCTAAAATACAAAACAAGAAAACCACAATGACTTTAATCAGACTATAACATCAAGTCAGTTAAACTTCTGGGATAATGATCTACTCAGTTAAGTAGCTGGTTTGGGGTTAATGAAATGAACAACAGGTGCACTAGAGAGACAACCCTTAAAACAGGAATGCTTTTACAGGTGGAGGCCACGGACATTTATTTCTCTCCTCATCTTTTCTGACTGTTTTTCACTAATGTTGTATTTGGCTAGGGTCACTATCACTACTGAAAGCATGAGGCGATACTGTGCTGTGTCTCCCAGCACAGTCTCAAGAGCATGGAGGAGATTCCGGGAGACAGGCAGTTACTCTAGGAGAGCTGAAGAAAATTAAGCTAAGTAGTACAGAGAAGGAAAAGAACTAGGGGAGTTAAATTGGAGAAAACAAAAGCAGAAAACCACAAGGATAAGATGAAGAAGATGCGAGATGGAGAGGAAAGCAGGCTGAAAGAGGAAGAAGGCATGACATGATGGAGAGAGGAAGGTGCAGTAAGACGGGACAGAGGCAAGCAGGCAGAAATGGAGACTGGAGAAAAGAGGGATGAAGCAGGTGAAGCAAAAGCCCAGCAGAGTCTCCTAAAGATATTTACGGCATCCAGCTTCATCGCAGCCTGGCCAGCTGGGGAGAGCAGGTGGACCAAACAGGTCAGCTCATTAAAACACACACACACTCACCATTGTCCTCTTTTAGCTAATGTTTGAGTGTGCCATTACTGCGGCCGCCAGGTTGCCACTCCTCTCCCATGTGTAAAGAAAAAAAAGAAAAAGCTCGACTCTTTCACGCAAACTGGGCCAGGTGTGTGTCATTGTGTTACAGGGGTTAAAAAGACATGACCCAAGAGTGGGACAGCGAAGAGAGATGGCGGTGCACGTTTCCGTGTGTTTGTCCATTAATCATAGCTGTGCTCCAGGCCAAGCCCTCTGTCCCACCTTTTCACACAATGGACCACACTCACCTCTCTGTGAAGCGCCTCACACACATTCACACATACAGTACAGAGAGAGAGCGAGCGTTTGGAGCTACATCCAATCATTTTGGGGGGGTAAAAAAAAAAAAATGCACACATTTATTTTCTGGTATTATCTTATTTTCCTGTAACTAAAAGCAATTCACTAACTTGTCAGTGTGAACTGTTAGAATGACAAAATCCTGTAATTCTAAAAACTATTATTCCTGTGCATTCTTGTGCATGATATTTTTTGTTCTGTTATTTCTGCAAAAAAAACCAAAACATTTTGTTCTTACATATCGTCATGGTTGTGCTGTGTGGCAGGCAGGATGTAGGACCCAAATGCTGGACTCAGAGACAGAATAGTCAACTAAAGGTGGCAGCTTTATTGCTGGAAAATAACACGGAAACAAACAAAAGATGAACTAGAACTAAGAATCTTGCACTTAACTACGAATGACTAGACGAGACTTCACATAACATGACATGGCTAGAGAACATGGAAGTTACACAGGAACACAGAGCAAATGTGGAGGACGTGACAACAAACGGGAAGACTGAGGACTTAAATACACAGGCAGGATAATGAGAGGATGGGGAACAGGTGGAAACACAGCTGGGACAAATCAGACAAAAACAAGACAAAGGGGAAGCAAAACTGAACACATTTAACATAGGACGCAAGACTGTCAAGGTAACACAAGACGTATGCACAGAGACACGGACTTGACACTGAGACATGACTGACTGGATATGAAATGTGGAACACATCACCAAGAAAACAAGAGTCCAAAAACACAATTTGGTGGCCGACCCGGAGGTTGACGGCACACGAGTCCAGAACAGAGCAGTTCAGGGGGCCGACCGCATGGAAAGCAGTGACGGCAACAGAGCTGGTCCGGAAGCAGCGGCGGCTAAACAGTTCAGGAGGCCAACCACGTTGGAAGCGGTGGCGGTGAAGCTCCACGGATGATGGCCTGGAAAGTGGCCAGTGTTGGTGTGGTTTGGTGGGTGGACGTGGAGGCTGTGCTGGACATCGAGGCAGCCCAAGCAACGGAGCTGGACCAGACGACTGCATGGCAGCCACAGGCGACGGAGCTGGACCAGACGGTGGCGTGGCAGCCGCAGGAGATTGACCAGGCGGTTGTACCGGTGGCACTGATGGCTGGACAGACTCTCCAGCATTGGCAGCAGAAACAGACAGCAGCATGGAAGCTGTGGTGTGCTGGAGTGGCTCTCCAGAGCCCCCAGCGGAGACGAGGAAGTGCTGGAGCGGCTCTCTGGAGCCCCCAGCGGAGACAAGGAAGTCCTGGAGCAGCTCTCCAGAGCTCGCAGCAGGAACAGGCGGCTGGAGCGGTTCTCCAGAGCCCCCAGCCAGAACAGACGGCGGCGTGGGAGCCGCGAGCGGCAGTGGAGATGGCTACAGGAGGCAACGCTACTGACTGCAGAACCAAGTCCGACTATGAAGTCCATGGGAAAATGACCCCATGCGTCCTTGATTTGTAAACACTTGGTGAGGTTCCTGGGATAGGCTCCACCCCCTAATTGGATAAGCAGAAGAAAATGGATGGATGGTTGCATCGCGTTAATAACGCTAGCATTAAGTGTCTGAGCACCCCAAGGGTTAACATCATTAACTCTATTTTCACTGGGACTTCTGAGCAGGGTACCAGGTGCTGTCCAGGTCAGATGTAGGTCCACCTCTGAAGCACCTCTGGCCCATCATTCCACATTAGTGAAAAAGCTGGTCTGAAATCGCTGTTTTGTATGCACAATCCAACTGAGATTCAAGCCTTGGCCTAGCAGACAGACAAGCTACAACTTCTGTGTGGAGCTTGTATGTTCTTCCTGTGCTTGTATGTGTTTTCTCCAGGAGTTCAGGTATGCAGCAAATTAGAAAACATGCTAGGTTAGAACTTTCACTTCCTGGTCGAATGAAGTTCTTAAAACTTTTTCTGTAGTTTGATTAAAAAGTCACAGAAAAATTCTTCCTCTGAATGCAACATTTTCTCATTGTGGTTTCTCTCCTTCTTTTAAACAAACTCATATTTAATTAAATAAAGTGACTTATCATTTAAACAGCATAAGTAAATGAACTCAAATGGTATTCATAAGAGTCAGAGGTCCCAGACAGTGCTAATCTGTTGAGCTTCGCCAGTTAAGCTGTACTAGTCTATCTATCCATTCATTCATCAATCCATGTTGCAGCTAGCTGCTATGAATAAGGTTGTTTATTATTATTATTATTATTATTATTATTATTGTTGTTGTTGTTGTTGTTGTTGTTGTTGTTATTATCATCATTAATGTATTGTGATTTATCTCTTTAATTGTTCAATTGACTGCACTGCATAATAACAAATATATTAGTTTATCTGTTTGCATTTAGATGAAGTACATTAAGTTGTTGTCCAGCTAATTGGCCCCCCTCCTTCCGCTTCCTGTGTATCCGTTCACAGGTAAAGCTGTGACAGTTTCGCCAAGGGTGTGAATCTGCCACCCAAAGTACCACCTCACCCCACCTCATCCACAACCAACACCCCAACCCTGGGTGACAGCTCGGGTGTCAAACTTGGTAATTGGTGGCGGCGTAAGGTGTAAACAGGGTGACGGTGGCAAGGCTATAATCGCCCTGCTTATGGTGTGAGCGGAAGGAAGGGAGAGGAGGATGAAGAGCAGCTCTGACAGGGTGCGAGGCCCTCACACAGCCACCTGCTCAAATTAACGTGTGTGGCCACACGCAGAGCTACACATTCACATGCAAAACACACAACTATAGGTAAGAAAAGCCTGGGCTTGGCTGCAGGCATAGTTTTCTATATAAAAATGCACGTACACACTCGTGTATGGATGCATTGTCATAATTAAGCATATGACACACACTTTTCTAAAAAAATAAAAGACAGTTAGGTGGTACATGAAACACAAAGTATGTGGAGCCATACATGTACAGTTGGGCGGAGAGGCTGTGAAGTAAGACAGGAAGCTGCAGAGCTTCTGTGAACCGTCCATTTTGATTACATTGGAAAAACTCGGTATGAGTGTAAGTGTTCACGAGAGACATTTTTCTCACCCAGAGCATAGATCCTCGGCCCTGCATTAGTGCCAAACCAAATTACCCTCCTGCCCGTCTGGTGCCCTCAGTCCAAACCACATACAAACACACACAGACGCACACTTGGGAGGAATAAAGCACCACTACAAGTAAAATTTTGTGTTGGACAGTCTCACACGCATACACTGCCAGTGACTATGACGCAGTATGACAGGCAGGAGTTGCCTAGCATGGCCTGCTGTCCCCTCTAACTCTCCCTTCTCTTCTTCTATCAACAGCGTTTACTCTCGTCATCATCCTCTCTGCCTTTGCTTAACATTCCTAACTGCTTGCCTTTACTTCATTTCATGCGACTCTCTAAACTAAGTGCATAATTGCTTTTGGCAACAGCATACATATGAAAAATGGAAACGTGTCCTTCCCAGTATTTGTAAAGGCCAGTCATCAGATGAATCCAAATGCTAAGAGAAAACAGATTTTCTCCTCTCAGTATTCAACATTAGAGACACATAATATTAATGATAGCGTGAATGGGCAATTCATTTTCCGAAGGGGCCACATGAGAAACTGGGGCTGTTGTGAAGGGCTGCACCAATGAGCTGAACTCACTTCTGCTCAATAATAATTTTCCCTCTTTCTAAACTGCAACTGGTAAGAGTCAGTGTTACAATTAGGTGATGAAAATGTGGACTAGGCACAGTAAAACTGAATTGAATCAACATTCCCAAAAAGAACAGTTAACAAAATGGACATTTTTTTTAGCTAAATTTCAAAGCCTCATACAAAGTGATTTTGCTTGTAGTTCGTTTACTTTACTCCAGTTTTTCAAAAATATTTTCTTTTTCTTTTTTTATTCAGTGAGAGAAATCTAGTCTTCTGGTTTGATATCTGAGGTGGGAATGTGATCGGCAGCAGATAGGTAATCGTCACTGGGAGCGGATGTGTGTGTGTCTGGATTTGTTAAACTTCATTACTGAGCTTGATCCAAGGGTTGGTGTGACAGAGAAGGATGCTAGGTACATGGTGAGATGAAAGAAGATGATCTGCTGCAGAAACCCCTAATGGGTGAAAGGCACCTATGTTTTTTGTTTATTATTACTTTTTTTTTTTGTAGCCAGAAGTGACCATATATGGCTCAGAGGATGGAGTGCTGAGGAGGAAGTTAAAATGAAGTTGCAATGGTGTAATGCACATATTAGCACTGATTGTCAAACTGATTGATTATGCAAACAGAGTAACAAAACATTAGAATTTCACTCAACAAATCTGAAACTTCGTGGGCTGCCAGTATGGCACAACAGAACTCATTTTACAAATCATTCACATTAAAAAACCTCTAAAAGGAAACAACAGCAGAAGCATGTTAGCCAGTTCATTGTCTTTAATTAGCAGAGGTGACACTTGTGAGAAACAGTGATTGGCTATAGCTGCCTGTCTCACCTGTCAATCAAAGCAGCCACACCCCTAACTCCAGTATTCAGAGTTATAAATCTCTTTTTTTTTTCATAATTCACCTATTTAGACATGTTTTAAGGCTTAAACTTTGGGCTCTTTGATTGACAGGTGTCCCATACAGGTAGCTGTAGCCATTAGCTCTCTTGCTAGGCTTCACTTCCCCAAATTGAAGACACTTGGCTGTTTTTGTGGCATTGCTTGCTATGTGCTAGACACTGTCCAAGAAGTTCAGTTGTGGTGAGTGAAATTTTATTTTATTAGACTTTTAATTAGCACTCATTTCCAGCTATACATGTCTAAGCATTGTCATGCACACAGTTTGGCCTGCTAACCATGAGCATCACTGTTTCATCCACTGCAGTGCCTACCAATAGTTTAAAAAATATATAAGAAATGTGCTTTTTGTGATTTTTAACAATCCTATGAAAATGTTTTGCTTGGAAATCTTAACTGTAGCCCTTCTATTCTTTTCTCCTGAGTCATGGTCTTAAATATGAAACTCAGCTCAATATCACATCCATCTCTTCTTTCAGCCTCATCTCTCCTTTTCTTTCTCTTTCTTCTCTTCTCATCACATTTAGTCTGACCTCTTCCTTCTCACTTTTCCAAACTTTCCTGCCACGCTTGTGGCATTAGTTTTCTTTGCCTATTTTCTTTTTTCTCTCATTTTGTTTCTTCCAAGTTCTTTTTGCACACATTTACTCACTCTAATATGTATCTTATTTTTTCCTCCCTTTTGTTTTTCCTTTCCACTTCTCCTCTTGCTTCCTCTCTCTCTACCCATCATCCTTCTTCCCCCAGCACATCGCGTCAATCTGCTGATCCTGAACGTTGCGTCTTGTCCTGTCCTTGTAGAACTGGGACTATACAGCAAACCCAGATGGACTATCCCTGTCCTGACAGAGACTAAAATACCACAGAAAGATGTTAGCATTATGGGAGGAGGCGTCATGTGCCCCCCCATAACATCATCTCCTGTATTATTCAACACACTGAGCCCTCCTTCTGTGCAACACTGGTCCCTGACCTTTTCATATGAGCCTCTTTCAGCCAAACTAAACTCTGCAAACAGTGTCAGAGATATTACATGTCTTTGAAGAACAATTTGAATAGATGTACATGTTTAGATATATATAGATTTCTTATTGTCATTAGTGATATTGATATGATTTTTGTTGTATCTTTGTATACAGCTAGATTGCTTCCCTAATTTCATTAAAGTGGAGTGTTTATTCCACACGTACACGACACTGCCTTGTAGTCAGCATTAGGAGACTGAGGAGGGACATAATGTTCAAATGACTTTCTTATGTTTTTAGAATTATTGTAAAAAAAAACAAAGTCCATCACAATTACATTTATTGAATGTTATTGTTAATAATAAGTATCATTATTATTATAAAACATAAGAACATAAGAAAGTCATTGCACTGTAGGAACATTTGAGCCAAAATTTACACAGTGGCCTTGCAAAAATAAAACATGGTGCTGCTTGTCTCATGAGACCAATTTTAAACACCCAGCAGGTGTTCCAGGTGTTTCTACTGGACATCTCCTCTAACTTTATTTGTCTTATATCTTCCAGACTTGTGATATAAAGAACTTAGCAGCTGGTAGCAGTGAAAATTTTCCATTCAAATATCCCAAATATCATTGATGGAGAATGTAGAGAATGTAAAAACAAGGTCAAAGTTTCTTTAATGTCTTAACACCCAGTGAGCCATTTTGGGTGAAGGAAGGGTTGGGTTAGGTAACATCCACCCCTACAGATAGAATTTCTGCCAATTTAGAACAGCCTCTAACAGAATGAATGAAATGAGGCTAAAACAAACTCAACTCTAATCTGAACCCTAGACAGTTCTGGTGAATGTCAGAATGGACGCAATCCTAACAAATTCATAGATTTATCATCTGACAGCAGCAGTAAGGAAAAATCATACCTAAAAGAATGACTTGCATAGATTGGTGGAAGCCCTGAATAGATAAATGCTAGGCTCCTGGTCTGTATGAAGTTGTCCCTGACACCCTGAGGGCTCATCATCCACCATGATCCAGACTCTGATGCATCGACCTGAGCCTGAGCCTCAAGTCAATAAATCCATCCTTCCTCCTGTGACTTCACTTCATTCTTCTTTTTCCCTCGCTCTCCAGTGACCGGGGAGGTGAGAGGTGTTTTGAAAAAGAGGAATTAACACAGCAACAGTCTATCATGGCAAGGTCGAATGATGTCCAAAACTCTGGGACACAGGGGGCAGGGAGGTGTGAGGGATGTGGAGGATGAGAGAAAAAATGGGAAGAGATAGGAAGTAAGAAATAAAGACAAAGATGCTGACAGACTAGATAGACAGAGAGGTTTACAAGGAAGGCCATAGAGTCTTATCTTTAAATCAGGTCCAGTAGTGGGTTTTAGAGGCGTCGTCTTATGCTATCATGCACAAAAATAAGTTATTTGGCTACAGGAGACAAAGCACTGATGCTCCTTTGGCATCAATGCTTTGTCCAGAATGACAGGTATCAGTAAATGTTGGATGGAACACTGTGCACTCTTTTTTGCATTATTGCTACATGATGAACCCAGTGGTGTTTCATCCCCTGACTTTTCTTTTCACAATGGGACTAAGATTTTTGTTTTTTGATGAAACATCTCAGCCACTGTTGGAGGGATGGGTATGCACGTTGTCATGAAATTAGTTAGAGATATATACATAACCCAGAGGATGCCTTCTGCTGGTCTTGGGAGTCCTTTAACATCTTTATAGAAGGAAGTAAGCTAAAATGTCTACATATAAAAATGTCTACAGCTGATTAATGATACTAAACATGGTAACTTAATACACAGTTATGTGAGTCCACAACTTTTCATCTAGTGCTACCTCAAACTTTGAGGTTGATTTTTTTAAGTATGTATTAATCAGCATAAAAAAGAGACGTCCGTTATATATTTTTGGTAATCTGTTAACTTTTCATTTTGTATCACTATCACATGGCCACCTTTAGAGCTGAAAGACAAAGGTATAAAGCAAAATGATGTCAAGTTTCAGCCATTATAAAAACATATTTACAGGCTGCTACAAAAAATAGTTGTCATCTTCTAGGCTGGACTACTGTAATTCATTATTATCAGGATGTCCTAAAAACTCCCTAAAAAGCCTTCAGTTAATCCAAAATGCTGCAGCAAGAGTCCTGACAGGGACTAGAAAGAGAGAGCAGATTTCTCCTGTTTTAGCTTCCCTTCATTGACTTCCTATTAAATCCAGAATTGAATTCAAAATCCTGCTCCTCACATACAAGGTCTTAAATAATCAGGCCCCATCTTATCTTAATGACCTTGTAGTACCATATCACCCTATTAGAGCACTTGGCTCTCACACTGCAGGCTTACTTGCTGTTCCTAGAGTATTTAAAAGTAGAATGGGAGGCAGAGCCTTCAGTTTTCAGGCCCCTCTT
>VVHJ01017364.1:4639-17795 GCA_015107715.1 Tylochromis polylepis
TATTGTGCATAATTCATAAAAAAAAAAGAAAGAAAAAAAAAAAGAGGATGTGTACCTGTGGCGGATGCAGTTCCGCTCATCTTCTTTAGCTCGTCCAAGCGTTTCTGCAGAGTTCCCTTGCTGGCTGCCATCTTCTGTTTGACAGCTTTTTGCTGGCCAGCCAGGCTGCAGCACACATACGATATACTGTTAGAGCTGTAGATCCCTTATCCAGTCAATGACTTTAGAAAGTCCTTTTTACACACTCACTTGTCAGCCATGGCCACAGCCTCTGGGTTGGTGGGGGGGAACATGAAGCAGACGCTCGGGGCAGTGAATTTATGTCCGGCTGCATCCTTCACGTCCCATTTGGAACCATTTTTCCGCAGGAGAGTGTACCTCTCCCCCCGCGCGATCTGACCCTGCACGTGGAAACAGTCAGAATGAGTCACTGGATCACACCGGTATCGTCTCAGCATTGACTGTGAAGGGCACAGTACGTACGTCATCTGTGTCAAATTCACACAGAGCCTCAACAGGTATCAGCTTCTGGGGCGTTTCTCTGTGGTACTTCAGAGGCAACACCTGAAGGCTGCGCTTCTGAAGGGCCTTAACCCGCTCGTCAAAGTTCTCGATGGCCTTGGCTTCGTCCTACACGCACACAAACGCACAAGCATGTTGTCACTGTGGTGTAAGCAGTGGGCGGTGCTATCAGTTATGGTCTACGTGCAGATAAAAGCGCTCACGTCCAGCTCCCTGATCAGGCCCTCCATCTGATACATATCTTTGAACTCTGAGTTGTACTTCTGGTTGACCTCTGTGTCCAGCCGCTTCAGCAAGTCCTGAGTGTCACGTGCCTCCTTGTGAAACTGCATGCAAACGCACACACACACACAGATGAGCTTCACTCTTTAAATGCGTCTCTGTGCATGTCAGCAGTTACACACGTCTAACCTTGTGGTACTCATCCATGTGTTTGAGGTGGTTCTCCTCACAGATCAGCAGGTTCAGGTGCTCCTTCCAGTCAGCGTGGACTGCTTCCATATGAGCCTGTCAACAACGCGTTTCATGCGTAATAGTGTCATTATATTATATATACACGAAGCACTTTTAAAAAATACACTTGGACACAGACTTTGGTCAGCTTGACAGAGTTGATAATGAAACAATAAGATGCACAAGTAGAGGATTTTCACTGAGGGCCAGGATGGCTTCTTACCCTCTTTTACATCCATCTGAAGGATGAACTTAGTCTTACTTTACCCATAATATACTGTGAGATAATAAGTGGAAGTAGCTGATTAGTCGAGGCTCATTTTTAGCCTGCTTTTGTTTTATTTAAATAGCACAGGGATCGTATGCCAAATCAGCAGCTAGAGGAACTGGATCTAAGCCACAAACAGTGTTTTTGGATAAGAGACTGGCTTTTCAGCCAAAACAAGAACCTCACCTTGGCTGGATTCATATAATCCATCCACTGTGTGAGGACTGAAAACTGCCTTGAAAATAAAATGGCTCTACCGCAGATTCTTGTGGAGCCCAGAGCTCAGGCAGAGGTGCACTAAAAGGAGTCAAACGTGTGTGGATGAGCTGTACCTCAATAACGTTCTTCCCTGGATGGTCAGAGGCAATCAGCTTTTCTCCGTCATCATTCAGCTTGGTGATGGTCGCCTCCTTGGACTCCAGACATTTACTGATGAAATTCTGTTGGTTGAGACAAATTTGCTGAGCGAGCGGAGCTCGTTTCACTTGCTGTGTATGCGTGTGAATTCCACAGCTACCTCGTACTGCCTCTGGCGGGCAGGGTAGTCCAGGTTGTTGTCACTCCAGTCGTAGTTGATCCTCTCTTCTGCTTGCTGGTCCATCCAGTACAGCTCGTTGGTGCAGCGCTGCATGTAGTCTCGCAGGCTCAGCAGGTTGCGCTGTCGAGCACTGGAGTCAGCCTAGCCGAGGGAACAGGAAGCTTAGAGCCACCAACAGTAGCTTTATTTATTTTATTTATTTTTTATGAGCGCCCTCCCCAACGAGTTGAGTCTAGGAAAGTTTTGTTTCCAATTTAATTCTAACATATACGATATAATTCTGTTTTTAACATAATTAGCATTAATCTGATGAGCTTGATTTTATAAGTGACCTTTTCCAGCCTGTATGAATGATAACGCCACATATGGTAGTCTTAGTTTACTTATTAATCTTTTCAATAATTAGGTGCTGAAAAGATTTTATGTAGTAAATTCAAGTTCTTTAGTTTTTAAAAAATTCATTTTTTCCAAAAGAAAAAACACTTAAATGGAGAAGCAACTGGTTTGTCAGCAGGATCCACAGAACATGCCGTCAGCTGGCTTGACAGGGCCGACCTATGTGCAGTGTGTCAGTGACGAGTGCTGCAGGGGTCGGCGGACACGCCCAGCCCGCACTCACCGCTGATGGCGATCACAGTGAAAGACAGACTACACAAAAGCGCACATATAATCATACACACAGAAACAAACAGTGCAACACTTTATTACCAGCAATTTGTTGTACTTTGACTGAAGGCTGCTGACATACTCCTGCAGAACAAGAGCAGAGCAGACACAGAGAGGGTCAGCGAGGAACGTCAAACTGTGCAAACTTTTGATGACAGCTGCTGATTTTGTCATTTTTGTGACCGACACCAAGAATCATGAAAGTATGGGAACTAACACACTTTCATGATAAACGTTCAGTTTTGTGATTCTGACATCATGCAGTTGGCCCATTACCTTGTCCCCGCTGGCAGAGATGTGAGGAGCCAGAGCCTCCACCTCGCTGTGGAAGATGTTGTGTTCCTCCACCTCGGTTTCCACAGTGGGCAGGTCCTGGCCAAAGCCCTTGTTGTGCAGATTGTCCTGGGCAGGGAGAATGAATCTCCTTCAGGATTATTCAGCTTTTATGAAATAAAACGTCCACAGTTTAGACCCTGCTTGGTCTGACCACCACCCTTTGCAGACGTGATGTGAAACTTTGGTCATTCAGACATGGAATTCTTTTATTGCAGACTCTGCTCCGGTCTCTAAAAGGCTATGTTCATGTTCACCTGTGGACTGTACAAACAAATACCTAATTCCATTGTTTAAGTAGGATATGACTCATCCTAACCCACAGTGACAGCGCTGCTGCTGCTGCTGCGTGCGAGCCATTCATGCTCGGTCACCCACCTGTTGCAGGTAAGCACCATGTGCACACACAGCTAAGGCTTGCTTGTGTTCCCTCAGTAACTCAAAGTTTCTCAGTTGTTGTAATGACATAAAGAGGTTGGTGTTCATGCAGAGTACTTTATAGACCTGTTCGAAAACCCTGTCCTCCACAGCTCCCTGTAACACTGTGCTGGACCTAGGAGGCAGTGCTGTGTGTGTCTGAAAGACGTTTAAGGACCTGTGAAGCATTGGAGTGTTTAATGTGAGGTCTGGAGCGGCACACTGTGGGTTGAATTAGTGTTTGCTGGGGTTTTTTGTTACCAGCTTTTCATCCATCATGTTGCCCCAGTTGATGCTGGGCTTGCCCTCAGTGCGGACCAGGTGGTAGATATGGCCATGCTCCTCTTTCAGCTTCATCACTCTGTCACGCAGTTGCTTCATGCTGAATACACACAGAAACAAGAACGCAACAAGTTTTAGGAAACAGAGCAAAAGTGTTTAAACACAACCAGATAACAGTACCTCTGCACATGCAGTCTGTGCACAGCTTTTTGGACATTTCAGTTTGTATTCTGATGCTTTTAGATTCCTAACAATACCAGACATCCTCAAATAAAACTGGCATTCAATTAATAATAACAACTGGCTGCCACATAAAGCCAAGTGCTTTGTTGGTATAGACCAGCAGTAACCAGGTCTTCCTCAGGTCTTCATGAATATTTGTGACGTAATATTAAGCTTGTGTCGTGTGAATCATGCACTAGCAGGCATAGCCAATGTGGTTTGCATAGCATGAAATAGCTTTCGAAGTAACACTCACTCCTGTGATATCATCTCAGCCTGTGGATGCTGAAGGCGCCTGGCGTTGACAACATCCTCATCCAGGCCGTTCAGCAGCTCCAGAGAATTGAGGATTCTCTTGTTGGTGTCTTCTTGATACAGAGGCTGCTTCCCCTCATTGATCTTGCTCACATCCTGTGAGGAAAGAGTCAGTCATGTGGAGTTAGACAAACACTGCTAGCCTTTCATGGAGTTCAACAGTTCAGGTCTGAATGAATAGACAGCAGCTGAAAGCGTATTACGACAGCGCCATGGCATTGAGCTCAGATGAGCACTGTCCCATCTTTGACCGACGTTCTGCTCAGACTGTTGTGGGTTTTTATATTACTGCGTACATACTCAATGAAATAGCATTACATCAGCTGAAATAAACTGTGGTCCATTTGTCAAAGAGGCTGATACATATGTCATAATAGCCTACAGTACACATGAAGCTGATTGGACTCAGTGCAAAATTCTGGAAATATTTTGTGTGCAAGTAGAATTTTCACTGACAGAAATACAAAAGCATCTCTGGGGCTATTTGGAGACATTACTGCTACTGCAGGACTGCACCTTGTTGAGGTTCTGCTCGACATCGTAGATATTCTTTTCCACTTTATCGGCATTCTTCTGCAGCTTCTCGATCAGCGCGGTGAGTTCTGTGGTGGGAGCACTGAGAGACACACACACACACACACTTTTCTGGATCCCTGTGAAACAACTAGGAGAACACTATAAAATATATACATCATAATTACTGCTTCTCTTACAGAAACTGAAAATGGTGGATTCATAACAAGCTCAACCCCTTAGATTATGAGCCACAACACAGCAGCTTCAGGGTTTTACAAATACAGATGTGTGTATTACTGTAGAAAACACCAAGAACTAATCAGTAAATGTTCAACACTGTGAGCCCCATCACTAAAGTACCTACTCCAGAGTTCGTACCCTAAAGAGGCATCGGAAAAGTGCAGAGCACATGGCTGATTAAAACTAAACAAGGAGCAGATCTGACAAACTGGGAACCATCACGAGTAGGAAAAAGTGCCAAGGCATATAAAAAGTTGTGTCAAATAACAGCGAAAATGTAGTCAGTCTCAGAGTTATTAATGGGGCTACAAATGGGCTTTTGAGGAGCAGGAGCAGGCCAAATGTATTAGCCTTCTTCCCTTTGCACTGTTAGTTTCACTGCGAGCAGCTCCGTGGTGCTACGTTTCATACAGAAACTGACGTTATGTTGCTCGTAGAGTTACCAGGTGATCCAGGATACAGACGTCTTCCTCTCTCTGGCAGGTTTCCATGCTAACCTGCTGAACAGATTTAAGTTTTTTGTGCTTAAGTGGAAAGCCCGGCCTTCTCTACACCAGAGATCATACGCTCTGCAGAAATGTTCTAATTTGTGAATATTAACAATTCAGCTTATTTTACAACTGAAGTAAGTGGCTCACTTTAGCTCCATATGACTCAAAGCAGACTGAGCTGGAAAGCAGCATGGACTCCGTACAGTACTCCTACCTTTGCTGTTCATCACAGACAGTATTACAGGCATTAATGAGTCACCATCTGACTGCATCTCTTCAACACTTGATTTCATCCTGGATCCTCATCCAGCGCACATTTCTCACAGTTTTACCCTGAAGACTAAAATAGACCCTGTTGTCAATCAATGACCAGTGACGATCCGGGTGAAAATGAACATAACTCACTACAGTATGGCGTAAACATTACATACAAAGATTACCCGAATGCACCACTGAACGACACAGGAAATCATTCCTGCCTGTGGTCACCTCCCTGCACGACTCCTCCATCTAACGCATCCATCGCTGTAGTACACAGTGCAATAGTTACACCCTTTTGCAAATCCTCTACAGTGAAAATACCCAAATAAGAAAGTTTTACAGTTAAGAGTAAAATGGCAATCATATACAATTAATCTCTGCAATATTCTGGATATTTAAAATTGAGCCATTTGTATATATATTAGAGCCAATTCTTATATTTGTAACTTTGCAATATATTGTATTATTTAACTTAGTCCAGTCTGTTACTGTTCTTGGTGTCTTGGAGCAACTACAGTCACATAATTTCCTCAGGGATTAATTATTAATCAGAATTATCATTCTGATTCATAACAAACCGGAGACCTCGTGAGTCTGACTGTGAACGCTGTCCTCTCCGATCTAAGTGGATGTGTTGCCACTGGGTAACTCCCAGCTGACATATTCCCTAAAATGAGGGAAACTAGCCCAGCAAGTTTTTGCTTCATGCAATGCAGCGCACACACACACATGCACACACCTATCACTATTTGTACAGGCATTACATAATCCATGATGCAGTAATTTTAAAGCCTGAGCTGACTTTTACTTTAACACAAACAAGCCTGAACTGGTGCGTACTGTCGAGCTGTTCTCTGCAAGCTCATCCAAAAAAAAAAAAACCAAACAGCCTGCGAGGGATTTCTGACTTTTAGTGACAAACATGAAGAATGTCTCATAGAAAGCTTCTCATCTACAACTTTATATACTCGTCTTCTAAATCCCATGAATTTGGATTGCTACTACAACACTAAATACATGAGAACGAAAGGAACTTCACATGAACACAGCAGTCTGTACCATTCTCCTGCATGATTTCAAATGATTAGTAGCACTTGTTTGTATAAAAGTTGTGTAAAAGTGGAGAGTTGTTTTCATGCTGAATTCAGAACAGATGTGAGCTTACCCTGCCTTGGTCATTAGAGCACCAAAGAGTGCATTGTCTCAGATTACCGAACAAGAAGCAGTTCTGTGCCGATTTGCAATGCTCCAACAGTCAAACCTGCCCTGCTTTGTATTCAGTGTTGCTGGATCCTGGGGAGGCTCACTGGCTTTAACACAGTGTTCTCACTGAGGCTGTGTTAGTTCTGAAAAGGAACTGGCACTTGACAAACACAGCTCACGCGTTTCCACAGGGAGCTGGTTAAATTAGAACCAGAACACTCCAGCACTAGGTCACATAGCGTGTGGAAGCCTGCTGCTGTCACTAAAGCATCAGTGCAAACCCCAAGGCTTTTTCTCTGTGCTGTGTAGATTGAGATGTGCTGAGCATGCAGTTAACCAATTGGAAGGTTGGCGGTTTGAGCCCCAGCTCCTCCAACTGGTACGTGAATCATCTTTGCAGAGACACTGAGCTTTGCACGGTAGTCACTATTCCCCAGCTCCGCGGCCTCACCTTTACAGTGGCCTCTGCTTGCTGTGCTTTGCCTTGAAACCTGGCTCATACTGAGAGCACATCAATGAAGAGAGCTCACCTTTCTTCATTCACACACGCCAACCTACACCTGAACAAGAAGAGCTGCATGAAGAGAACAAAAGGGTGGAGCTGCATTATTCAGATTCCATTACAATCTATTGGTAGTTATCACAGGGCACGAGTTACAATAATGACTGATATGCACTAAGACGGCCAAAACAGTGAGACGCTGAAGCCAATAACAGCTTCTGCCAATAAATCAGTGTGCTGGTGCGACCTTTTCAACCAAGTTGCTTTACATAAACATGAAGCCACAGCGCAAAAACAAGGACTCCTGCAGAGCGAGATAAAACAATGGTTAGCTGTTGGTGCAGGTGTGGCAGCAGGACAAACATCTCTCACTGAAACACTAATGTCTGGTTTTTGGGTCCCTGACAGCCCTGAGACCTGCTGCTTGACAGGGAGCACCATCTCTGCCGTCTCTAACGGCATACATCCTTGAGTGAAGCCGGCGCTCTTTACAATGATGACTTAACACAGTAACTTGGCGGAAGTCTGTACCCTGGACAACCCCAGTAAAACAGCTGGAAGTGACATGCACTGGGCTTGGTGCCGTGACATTATGGGCGAGGCTGCAAGGAATTCCGCTCACATTGTGTTTCTAAGGAGGGCAGCAGAAAACTTAGCGAACCAGTTACCGCCAACTAACTACGGCTTATCAGCCACACCCGCTCTCCAGTTAATGCACAAACTATGCAGTCTAACTGCGAGTTTCGGCCCTGCCCGCCTGTCTGTGGCTCATACAGACACCGCCTCAGAACGTTTACACCCAGCGATCCATCAGGTCACAATGATCTAAACCTCTGTTAAAGCACCTGGACGCACAGCTCTGCTGGGCGAGCAGTGCGTCCTCTCCTTCTCCTGCTTGTTTGGCGCACGCACTGCGCCGCGCTGAGCCAAGACCGCTCTGTGCTCACAAAGCAGTAATATAACATGCGCATATAAACTCCGAGCTTCAGTTCAGCCTGGCTCACCTCAGGTTTGGTCATTTAACCATCCCTTTGTCTGAACACCGATAGTGAGATGTAGAAAGGTGAAATCACTACAAGCTAAGAACACAGGGAGCTCGCGAGCCGCTGTGAAGGGCACGAGAGCAGAGGAACAAGCTCCTACTTACGTCTGTTTCGGCTGCGTTATCGTGGTGGACTTGCTCTTCTTCTTCAGCATGATGAAGGTCACCTGTCAGCGACAGAAACAGACCCGGCAGTACAGGTGAGTCTCGGCTGCGCACGCTCGCTGTGTGTCAAAGTCGGATATGTCCACGCGCCCTTCTCAATGTCAGAGCGTTCCGTCCCAGCTCGGCGTACCAGAGCCAATGAAGTCGGTGCTTCCACCCTGACCTTGTACCTGTCAGCAGCGCGGGGTGGGAGTGGCCAAAAAGCGAGGCCCCGCCTTCATAACCTTCCCCCTCACACACCCGTGCAAACACGTCGTCTGTTCCACTGAAAAAGCGAGTGAAGACAAGGCGCGTCCGTTTCAAAGTTTCAGTCGGGAGTAAAAAGCAGTTTGTGTGGTGCACCTGTGACATCAGCAGGGACACCACAGTGCTGTTACAGGAAGACGGTGACTGGTCATAATAGTCTGCTTCAGTGCTCAAAGTGGTCCAAGAGTCACGGCTGCAGAACCAGCAACAGGTTGGCTCAGTTATGCAGCAGACCAGCTGGCCTACAGAAGAGCTGCTGTAGCATACACTGCTGCAAACCTTAGTGCCAACTCCCAAAGTGTATCAGAACACAGCTGCAGACCGCTAATGGCCTTTGCTTACCCATGTCCACCGCAGAAAGGGCCTGTGTAAAAGCGAGGTATCCTGGTCAGAATGATGTTTCTCACTTATTTTTTTAATATAAACATAAGCACACCCATGTGCAGATCATAGGTGGCTAGGTGCATGCACAAGTTATTTAAAAGTGCTGGGAAATCTTAGGTTTGATGTGGAACCTGCTTTGCCTCATACCGCCCACCTAGGGCACTTAGGTGTTGAGGGAGTGACCTCTGTTAGAGGCATAATATTCCCTTTTACAAGGCAAAAACTATTTGGAAATACTTTGAGGAACACAAAGAGTTGGAGGTGTTTACTTCATATTCTCCAGATTTCTGGCCAAGTGTCTGTGGGATGTACAGGTTTGATCCCTGGAGGCCCCAGGTGCTACAGGTTGTGTCGGTGTCTTTAGTTTTGGGGTCACTGCTAATCAGAGCCAATTTTAAACAGCTTGAGCTCTCTGTTCGCTGCCTTTTCCTGTGGTGTATGTATCCAAAAATACAACCTGTCCTGTGTGTATGACTGGCTTTCTAGCTATGGGTGGGGTGTGGCAGCGAGTACAGCTCTGGCTGAACCTGTCAGACTTGACTCTGTGCTCCTCTGTGTGAGTGCTACGTTGTGCTTTTGTTTGTGTGTGTGACAGTGAGAGTGTGACTTCAGGAATTCAGATACACTACAGAGTAAAGGCAATTCATGCCAGCTTACACACATCAACTCTTTAGTTTTCACTTTGACTTTTTAATTCTGCTCACTTTATTTGTTAGTTAGTTTGTTTTCTGTCTGACATACAGTTTTGTAGAAAACAAAAGTGCACCTGTCCCTTTTCATAAATACAACGCTGAGTGAGTTGATCGAACATTATAGGTATTTATTTATGGACAGCTCTCTTCAGTCGGGTTGACGTCTGGACCACTGCAACACCCTGATTCTTTTTTTTTTTTCCACTCGTTCTAGTGGAGGTTTTCTGCTGAGCTTGGGATCGTCGTCCTGTTGATGACCCAGTTTGGTCCAAGCTTTAGCTGTGGGACAGAATACTTTGGTATACAGAGGAGTTCATGGTCCACTCAGTTACTGCTAGGTTTCCCAGGTCCTGTGACTGCCCCTCCACCATCGTGGTGACAACTGGTGTTAGGTGTTTGATTTTCTCCAAATGTGGCACTGTGCATTAGAGACTAACAATTCCACTTTGGTCTTGTCTGTCCAAAGCGCACTGTTACCAAAGTTTTGTGGTTTGTGCATAGCAAAGATAATCCTGCTGCCATTTTTCAGAGAGAAGAGGCTTTCTCCTGGAAGCCCTTCCAAACGGCCGTACTTGTTTGGTATCTTTCTAATCATACTGTCATGAACTTTAACCTGTAGCATTATGACTGAGGCCTGCAGATTGTGAGATACAACTTTTGGATTTTTGCATTTTCTCTGAGCATTGTACAGGCTGAGCTTTGTTTTTCACACACTCATTTTGCCTTGCCTAATTTTAAAGCCCACTAAGGATTAGATGGTTTTCATTATCTCCTGTACTCTCTTTTCACGTGACTGTGCTTTTGGCTCATTTTTTGGAAAACTCAAAAGGCCCAAAATGTTGCCATTGTGTACATGGACTGATACTTTTCTACCCTAACTGAGCACTCAAAGTACCAGTCACACACATACATACAAGTGCTTTTTTCTATATTTAACCCTTTAAAGCCCGAGCCATGAAATAACTGCCAAAAAATGAATTTCATTTAAATGGACTGTTTATTGAACCTTGTGACAAATTTTAAAAAATGAATTTGCATATATGAGCTTTAATGTGCATCATCTTTGAAACATCAAGCATTTTCTTTCTTTCTTTCTTTCTTTCTTTCTTTCTTTCTTTCTTTCTTTATTGCAGTACTTAAAAATGCATTGTGCACATTTTCAATCTTTTGGGAAGAAAAAGAAAAAAAAATCATACTGCTGATGTGGAAGTCTCAAAAACTCATAAAAACCGCACGGATTAAATATGATACACTCGGCATTAAAGGGTTAAGCAACTTGTCTGATATCTGTCAGTAGACAACCCCACTGTACCTCCTGAGCCACAGACACCCCAAACGCACTCTGTGGCTGAAACTAATATTATGTTGCACTACAATAAAGTTCTGGAACTTAACAGATTTGCTGATGACACAACAGTGGTGGGGCTGATCACAGGGGGAAATGAGGTGGCCTACAGAGATGGGGTCCTGACACTGGGAGAATGGTGTGCATTAAACAACCTGGCACTTAACATCACCAAGACCAAGGGACTCATCCTGGACTTCAGGCGGAACAGAGCTGCCCCTGCCCCCCTGCACATCGACAGTGAATGTGTAGAGCGAGTGGAGTCCTTCAAATTCCTTGGCGTCCACATCTCTGCAGACCTCTCCTGGTCAGTCAACACCACGGCGCTAGTCAAGAAGGCTGAGCAGCGGCTACAATTCTTAAGGGTGCTCAGGAAAGAGCAACTAAACACCCAGCTGCTGGTGACCTTCTACAGATCCACCATCGAAAGCCTGCTGACCTATGCAGTGACAGTGTGGCACGCAAGCTGCACAGAGGCAGACAGGAAGAGACTGCAGAGGGTGGCAAACACAGCACAAAAAATCATCGGCTGCCCCCTGCCAGAGCCAGCAACATCCTGAAGGACATTACCCACCCCAGCTACCATCTTTTTAACCTGCTGCCCTCTGGCAGGTGCTTCAGATCCATACGGGCCAGAGCAAACAGACTAAGGGATAGCTTCTTCCCCAAAGCTATCACCATACTCAACTCAAATTCGCACAAAAGTAATCTGCACTGAAATATCAGCACTGACCACTACACCACCAGACATAAACTACCTCTACCGTTCATGCTCATTCTAATGCGCTGACGTTACTCCAGTACTGTGTATTTATTTTATTTGTATAGTTATATTATATTGCATAGTTTCTTATAATGTGCTAAGTACATGTGCACTGTGTACAATGACAATAAAGGCTTTCAATTCAATTCAATTTCAATTCAGTTAAAATAACAGTGGTCTAAACTGAAGCAGCAGTTTTCTTGACCCTTAAAAAAAACAAAACAACCCAACCTAACAGACAATTCTTTATCTTTTTTTCTGGTTTTCATGTTGCAGTTAATAATGGAGTACAACACAGGAGGTGTGGTGGCTCTAGCTCAGGTGGTAGAGCAGGTCCCCTACTAGTTGGAAGGTTGGTGGGTTGATCCCAGTCTGCATGCCAAATAACCAAATAACTGTGGGCAAGATACCAACCCCAAGTTACTCCCCGATGCATCCATCATGGCGTGAATGTTAGATAGGAAGCACTTGCCCAGACAAAAGTGCGTCTGTGAATGAGGCAAGTTGTGTAAAGTGCTCAGAGTAGACAAGTGCTATATAAGAACCAGTCTAATGTTGTCTTTAGTTCTGCATTGCATTATATGCTCATGAGGTGTATATGTTCAAAAGAACCTATAATGGTCTTGTGCATGATTTTTTGAAACAAAGTAAACATTCTCTTTATAGTTTTGTTTTAAATGCTCAGAGGTTTAATAACTTGTTCTTATCTGTTTTAGTGTGAGTTTTTAACTTTTGTGTGGTAACAGGAACATTAGTATGGCATTGCATAAGCCTTTACATTGATACAGTTTTCACCAGTCAGGAATACAACCAAAGGTCTTCCCAGATGGAAAGGTTTATCAGTTCATCGGTAACATGCGCCTTTTTATTAAATTATGGTTTGCACTCAGAGGGTAAACAGTTTTGCTTTCACTTACACGTTTAATCTTCTCACTAGAACCTGCAGTAATTTGCCCACACTTCTGAAATAGCAGGTATTATTTTACCTGGGATTATGGACAGTCTGAACATGGCCTTGTGAAGATCAACTGAATGTAGTCCTGGCCTGTGTTAACACCGTGAGTTTAATCTTTTCCTATTTTGAAGCTTTGTAGGGATTGCACAGTGCACAGTGTTCTTCAAACACAGTCAGTGTTTCCATCCTCTGGAATGAAGAAGCGTCATTCATCTTCTGCTGTTATCAGTAAAAATGAGTATGTGGTCCTAAATAACTGTGTGTGTGTGTGTGTGTGTGTGTGTGTACAGTACACACTGGTGATGAATACCAGATGCAGGCATTTCCTTTGTTGG